>BMAO01019051.1:0-104426 GCA_019973975.1 Trichonephila clavata
TACACTTTGAGCTACGAGTATGAGCAGATGTATAATTTGTACATTAGGAGTTGGTCGTATGTTAGACGGACAAGGGATACCCACCTAGTTAAAAAATGTGATTTTAACTTTTATTAGTTTCGCAATAGCTTTTATATAAACTATTATATATATATTTCGGAATAGCTATTATATAAGCTATTATATACATATAGCATTCTGCGAAGCTGTTTTTTTTTTTAAATTTTGATGTCATATATATGTGAATATATCGTAATATATGCAATTTCACTTTCGCTATCCACCATTAAAAATTCAAAACCCTTTGCATCTTAAATTTATGGTACTTACGTATTATCCAAACACAATCACCACTCTATTAATAGCTCGTCAAGTTGGCATTCCTAATTTCCTGTGAGTCGCACGCGCTGAATTGGCTTCGTTTCATATAATGTAGCGAATAGATTGCGATAATACTTAAGTACCATTTAATTAAAAAGAGAAAAAAACAACTTTAACTTTTTTTTTATCCATCGCATGATTTCTGAAACTATTAGACTTTGCAGAATTAATATTTGACAGGCATATTCCTTTTGCTTAGTAGAGGTCCACAAAGAACGGGTTATGTGGATATCGACTCCCATGGGCTGTTACGGGAGCGTTATAGATAACAAATTCCTGTTCTTTCAGCTATTAGAGCATTAGACTTGAAATTTGGCAAACGTGTATTGGTTGAGTAGAGATCGATTAAAAACGGGTTACATGGATACGCGAATGGTAAATATAAATAATTTTTTTCAATTCCTACTATCAGTTCCCTCTTTCCCTATATATATATATATTTAAATATATAATATACATTTAAATATTTATATATATCTCGTTCACATTTTCGATCGTTAAAAATATTTTTATTCATCCTTTCAAGTTCAAATACATTTTTTTTTGAAATTGTAGTGGAGGGCACTTGATGTTCATGTAGTTCTTTCAAACATTAATTAATGAAATAAATTTAATTAATTTTAATTTCATATGGGAGAAAAAATTAAAGGCGATAGAGGGCGACAGTTGTACATTGATTATTCAACTACCAGGTACGAAAACCTCTCGTTTTGTTTTTCAAGTAGCAATTTACTTTAAAAACATTTTTTTTAATATATTGCTTGTTTAAATCAAGATGCAAGTTCTATGAAAAGGTTTTTCTGTGCAATCGAAAGCCTTATGCTAAGACATAGATATCAGTAACTTAAAAATAATAGTCGTAAAACATCATGAAATACCCAGCGTAATAATCTGGTATAACGAATGTATTCATGTAATGTTTTGCAAGTCTTTTAAACATTAAAAGATTTAAGTATGCATTTAGAGCTTACCTTCTACCGCTGTACTGATGATGTTATAATAACATGCTATATAAATAAATAATGAGTTTAATTTCAAAAGTGCTGCATATATAGAAGCCTTATGGACGAGGACGTATAATGTTCCCTTATACGAAAAGCTATATTTCAACGCCATTTTAATATCGAAACTTTAAAGAAAGATGAGAACTTTAGTTCATAGAGGCACCTCGCTTTGGTTAAATTGAGTAATATATCTCCTCAATTTTAATGGCATTCATTATTAGGTAGGTGTCGCAGTACAGAAGATCATATTTATTAATGAGTGTACTCTGCGGACAGAATAGAACTTTCAAATCCATTGGGTAATTATACTCCGAAGCTCTAATTACATACCATATGAAGTAGAATATTTTATTAGTTAGTTCTAGTTAAAAGTATTCGCTTAGAGACTGGAAATATATACAAGAGACGAACAGTATTTTGAATTATTTGTGTAGTATAAGCATGGTTAGAGAGAAACGTCAGTATTTTGGATTTAAGATAAAAAAAATGTTAACTTTGCACAGTACATAGCGACTGTTGATAACTAATAGTTTAAGAAATATATTTTGTGATTTCACTGAGGGAAAGAACTTTAAAAACACTTGAAACATATTTTTAGTGTGATAACGAGGAGTAAAATTTCATCTCAACTCCATTAGAATACTAATTTTATTTTTCACTTTCTCATCGTCAAACAGTGTTTTTTTTTTTTTTTTTTTTGAGTGGTAGTCTCCAGATTAAAAAAGTCTATTTTGATCACTTTGTACTTAATACCAAAGCGATGGGAAAAGATTCTGGTATTTATATTTCTCTGCATTTATGTATATTTTTTCCACAAATGTTGTATAGCTCCGCTTTTAGTGCTCTGAAAACATATGTACATTTATGCTGCCAAAACGGACAAGTAAAAGTAGAAAAAATAATTATCCGAACAAAGTGTAGGGTTCCTCTTTTTAAAAATTAATTAAGACTGTTAAAATGTTCATGGTTTGAATAATTAAACCTTAGAATGAGCTAAATTCATAGTCACATAACTGTATTCTCGTGTTTCCAGACAATTAGTTCAAAAATCTATATGACGTCATGGTCTCATGATAAATTCAATCATGTACTGCTAACCAATCAGTTCCTACATTTCGATGATGCCAACTTTTGATTCCTACAGAAATTCTAATTAGAAAATACATATTTGTCACCAATAATAACTAACATAAACTAGCAAAATATATTTACATAAGTATTATCGCAACAATGTCAATGTTCAAGATAACTCGCCAAGAGTTGACAACCCCGATTTCTCATGTGTCGCAAGGGCTGAATTGGCAATCATGTGCTTCGTTTCATATAATGTCGCCAATACAATTGCAAAATGCGCAAGTACCTGTACTTAATTTATAGTATAAGCATATTAAACGATTTTGTTCTTTATATTTATAAGAACTTTTTGAAGAATTTTATTATTTGAAGGTATTTTTAACCAATTATCAAATTTTACCTAAATTTTACAAACGGAAAAACAAGTACAAATCTAAAAAGTCAGTTTTGAATTCAATGGTGACTGCATTTATCACGTATCGCTGTGAGTTAATCCCATTTTCAATGTTTTATTTTTCTATTTTTTAAAAATATTTCTGCTTTTAAGATAAAATTTATTAACAGAAAACGTATATCATAGAATTTAATATTGCTGTTGTTGTTGTCATGTCCATGATGTGCACATTAATAAAATAAAGCTGATGAGGTTGCCGAAGACAGCGACTGCTTCGGCAACCTCAACAGATTTATCAGAGAAGATCAAATCTTCTGGGTCGTCTTGACTGATCTTGAAAAGCCTGGCTTGAACTACTGGACAGCTGAAGGCATGTTGTGGAGACAGTTGGATATTAGGGCAGTTTGGACAATGATTTATGTAACTTCTTTCTCCGTCATTTGAGATTTTCATTCCCTTTACGGGCTTTGTTCTAGTTATTATTGATGATATTGTACGGTTGCTACTTAGACCTGGGATGGAATATTTAAAATTATTGTTGAATACCATGAAAAAAAATCAATATTAGCTATTCAAAATAAGAGAGACAGCCACGACTTTTCCCTCGAAATCTAGTTTTATTCTCTTAAATAAAAAATAGTGATTACACTGATCTGAGCAATAAATTAGAAGCGAGCGCTCTGGCGCCCACATAGACAAAACAAAAAGGGAAAGTTTTGCTTCAAGACTTCGGCTGGCAAATGCATTGGTGTCGATGAGGGTCGTGAGGATAGATGATTGAGGGCAAGCTCTGAATTGTACATTATAGTTTTTTAAAAAAAAAAAACTAAAAACCACGCTTTTATACTGAATCGAACTAAAAAGTAAAAAAATAATTCTTAATGTAAGAATAAAATGATGAACGAGAAAATTAATGTCATTGGGGAAAAAGCGTGGGGAGCTTTGTACTGCATTTTTACACTAACTCGTGATAGAAGTTATAGAAATTATAACAATTGATATGTTTATAAAACACCCCACGCTTTTTCCCCAATGACATTAATTTTCTCGTTCATCATTTTATTCTTATTAAGAATTATTTTTTTTACTTTTTAGTTCGATTCAGTATAAAAGCGTGTTTTTTAGTGTTTTTTCAAACTGTAATTTATTTTTCATTTTTTAGTTCGAACTACAATAAAAGCGTGTTTTTTAAATTATCATTTATTCATTGTTGAATTTATCCTTGAGTTTGATATTTGAAGCTGGAATTACGTGGCTGTGGAATTAGTCTTGCTCTTCAATAGATGTTAATTAACGGGTCTAAAGTGTATTTATTCTCTCCGTTTACGAGGCCTCTGATGAGTCCCGTATCGTTATTTTAGTTTCCGTCTTTATAGAACAGGTCAAACAAATAAAAGTGTGTTCTGAAGAAAAAGTTCGAATTAAAAAAAATTGTAACGTACCATGTTTTTATACGGACTAAAATCTAAAAATTATAAAATTCCTCCTTTTCGTTTATTTTTTTTCAACATTTGTATTTATTGTCATCCACTTCTGAGCTATGGTCCAAATTTCAAGTCTCTAGCTCATCGGAAAGTCAAACAGTTTAAAATCAATTATAAAATCCACCCGGACAGACATTCAAGAAAGCGAGTTAATAAAAACATGGTAATATTAAGTGTCAATCGTTTTTCACCTTTTAAACGTATTGCTATAATGTTAATTCGTATCATCACTTCTAAGCGTATTGCTTTATAAAAATAAAAAAATATTTAGCTGTTAGAACGTAAATTATTTTTTTCACATGCACGAACCTTTTTTTTATTTTCATTTTCAGAAAAATGTTTATATTATGGTTAGAAATTGCTAACACACACCCGCTCTCCACTTTCTCACATAAAGAACACTTTTTCTGTTTGTTTAATTTATATTAACCGCAAGTGTATTTTATACTTGCATATAATTAGCTTTAAATTCAAAACACTCGCCTTAGGGTTACACCTTATTCTTTTAGTCGCCAAATCTGAAATTAGTTGCCAAATCTGGAAATGGTATATGGAATTAGTCGCTAAATTTAAAAAAATGGTATATGCGTTAAGTCAACAAATCTGGAAGTGGTATACGGAATTATCACCAAATCTGATTATCCTTATTCCTGACGATCCTGAAAGGGCAATGGGAACAAATTAATGTAATTTGACAATGAAATTATTGTATTGTTATCGGTCCTTGACAAGTGTGCAAAATTTCGAATTAATCTGACCTTTTAAAGTGGGTAAAAATCGAGTTCCAAGATTCCGTTACATGCAAGTGAAACTTATAAAAGCAAGTTAAAAATATTACTGTTTTTAGTAATTTTTAAAAAAACATGCTTTTACTTTAAAAAAAATCATTTCATGTAAATATGGTTTTTTTATACATTTTTATTATAAGTAATAAAATTAGGTATACTACAGTATTTCATTTAAGATATGTACAGATTTAAACAAACAATTTTTATACCATTGTTTGAGAACATAAATAAATTGTAGATAAAGGAAGTTTACTAAAATCCTTTTTTATAAAAATATTTTATCTAAAAATACTTCTTTCCTCTTTTTTTTTTTGTAACACAGCATTAAAGATAAACAGCGAAAAAATGTTGCCATAGATTCAAACTTATTAACTTCAAACTCGTAAGTTAAAAATTTATGATGAAAATTCCGCTTTTCTTCCTGAGTAATATACTATCATTGTTTATTTTTATACGGTCGTGTTTAGAAAAAACAAAAACTGAAACACATAATGGAAAAACAAGTAATGAACAAATAAAAAATGTATTTCTTAAGAATTACATTTTGATCCTGCTTTATGAATGTATCCATGCATATAAATTAGATTCATTTAAGATGAACATTTTCTTGAAACAGAAGATTTCTTGGGGAAAAAAGTAATTTTCAGATACAAATACACCAGCATATAATAAGGTATAGATAAATATAAAGAAATGATATGCAGTACATTAGTAAATAAATAATTCATATAGTTTTCTTTATAAGTCATTATGTTAATTATAACGTATTTGTAAATTTTATAAAGTAAAGCAAAAGAGTTTATGATTGTACTTACTTAATACAAATTATTCAATTTTTGTACCAGAAATAATTTTTGTTAACCTACTATTTTAGTAGTGGTTAAGATAATTTAAACAAGTGAAAGTATTGTATATTCAGAATGGAATAAAATGTGGAAAATATAAAATTAGTTAAATATATAAAATGAGCATAAGTTATTATTATGAATTTTTTATAAAGTAAAACTATGTGTAAAATATGGTCTTCACCATTTCCCGTTGAAATGTTTTGCTTACAAGAAAAGTTTTTTTCTGTTACTTAGTTAAAGTTTTCTGTTATCAGAAAAAATAATCCATTTTTTTCTATTACAAAATAATAATAAAACAACTTCCAGCTTCTAACATAGTTCCTTAAATCGCGGCTTATTATTCATGAATAACGGGTTTTTTTTGCCTTCAATTTAATCGGAGAAGGAGAAAAATTCATTAAATAGGGGTTCGTTGAATCGGAGTTCGACTGTATTTATTAAATGCAGTTTAAAACTTGATTTCGTTTACGTCACAAACACAGGATTTTTGGCAACGAACCTCGTAATTTTGAACCACAATCAAATGACGAGGATGGCCTTCAGCTTGAGCCCTATGTATAAACTTCCACACCACTCCGAAAATAAACTTCTAATTCTCAACATATTTGACGTGCATCATCTCACCATGGAGGGTCTTTAGTAGCACTTGATTTCGAAATTGTGACTTGACAATGCTGACTACAAAGTTTTGACAATTACCTCTCAGCTACCACGGATTCAATGCATTTTTAATGGATTTTATTTTATGAAAGTTAGAAGTAAAATTGTATCATTTTCAACAAAAATATGCAACTTAGAAATTTAAATATGTTATTAAAAACATAAACTGAATGCTTCAGAATTAAATATGTTATGCAATTTAGAGAAAAAGAAAATATTGCAAGTATGAAAAATAATTTTAATGTAAGAAATATATATTTGTGCATTGCATGTCCTGTGTTTGTTATAAATATATATATGTATAAAATTATCATATAGTATAAACAAAATTTCATAAAAAATATATGTATGTAGAATATTTTGTTTATAAATGAATTGTTTTAAATCTATCTCCCATCCAGAATCATATTCGATGAATAATATTTAAGGGAAAGAATGAAAATTTCGAAATCTTTTCATTTTATCCAAACAAAAGCATGAAATTACGAGTAAAACACACTTTTTTTTAAATCAAAGGATAAAATATATTTTCACCCAGAGCAGCAATTAAAAATAATTTGTACTTAATGTTTTAACATAAAAAGTATTGTGAGATTTTAAGGGTATTTAATTTAGGATTCTGAAAATGTTTTGAAGGATGTCAGAAGTAATAAATATGGGTTTATTGGTACTCAAATATGTAAAAAAAAACTTGTTTGAAAAAACACAAAACATCATTATTTTAATTTAGTACACAATGGTAAAGTAATATATTATATTAAAATTATTAATTGCCCCTTTTAGGATCAAAACGCAAGATTGAAACCTGATTCCAAACAAAAGACTCTCATACAAAACAATTGAGGGTTGAGGTTTCTGACATTTGAACAGAAATGTTTCAAAATAATTACGCGTCATATTGACATAGTTGTAACTTAAAATATGGGAATCCTTTGTTAAAAGTACGTTGTTTTTTGTTTCTTTTGCCACCTGATCTCGACTGCGTCAGATCAAGGCCCACAAAATTCATCATAGTAAGGAGTTAGATGTACGCCTATCGTTGGCCGTAGCCTTGAGCACTATTCAGGTGACAGTACGATTTAACTCAGTTCCACCTCAAATTTGAGGGAAAACACACAGGGGGTTCAGGGGCCATCCGCCTCTCGTCCCTTTCCGTCAGCCTCACAAGAAGATATGCGGCTTGATGGCTATGTAGAGTACTCCCATTGCCTCAAAGGCACTATACATTTGCAAACACCCATGCCTTCGCCAGATTCGAACCCAGCACTAAGGCTGGTCTTCTAATTTTGTTTTATTTCTTATTTGTTAGTATATTATATTCAAAATTTTACTTGGCAGTTGAATTAATCCACCAATGCTTTAAATTAAAAATTCATCTCTATCTTTCTTGAGTTCGATTGATAAGCAAATAAATTCAAGGAACTAACTTTATTTGTAGGCACCCTAGATTTAATTCTGCTTACTTTATAAGAAACTGAATCAGCTAACAGAAGAAAGTCGCATGTTAAAATGACGTAATCAATACCGAGTTCCTGTGATGGCTTTCGATTTTCCTACTCCATATCATATAAACTACAGTTTGAAAAAAAAAATGGGATTTTTAATATAAGTTCGTAAATGAGATTCATGCATTCACATTCTCGTTGGACCCAATATAAATGGTGTAATAAAATTCCCCATTTGTCTATAGGATTTATTTGAAATAGAATACTCTGAATATAGGATGTACTAGAGAAAATCTGGTACAAATGCACTCTACTGAATTTTTTAAAAAAAATAACTATACCTGCAATCTCTGATGCCTGTTTATGAAACGATTTAATATTTATGTAATGTAGTTATTTATTTACTGCACGACACATTTTACCAATCACCTTTCCGTAAAAGGGTTGCAACAATTTTTATCAATTGATAACCTTTAGATTAGTCTTCTCAAACTCTGAATATTCGCGACCCAATATTCAGTTATCATTGTCATCGCATCCCCCCCACCCCTCTTCCATACAATAACAATTTTTTGAATTCAATAATGCTATACTTTGACACTAAAGCTACAACACGATTTCAACCTCTTACGTGCCACCGGTGCATATAAAAGTCTCCCTAACCAAAACGATATTTACAAAAGACGTATATATACGTCTTTTCGAAGTACGAACTTTTCTGTGCACTGATATCCATAAAATTGTTCCGAAAGCTTTGGAATGCAATAAAAGAACCTTGACAGTGTTTGTGAAGGATTTACTTATTTCATAGGATTTGCTTATTTATTCATTCTCTCTTCCTCCTCCCCATACATCACATACGCTCGTCTACATGAAAAACGGTGGCATTGGGGAGTGATTTGCGTAACTTTTAACCGGCAGTTAAGGGATTAATTATAAACCGTACAAATTATGAAGATATATATTAATTTTTGGATATCATTTTTTATATGACAAGCCCATGGGGTTACTGGTATTTTTTAAATTTGTCCTTAGCTTAGTACTGTTAAATTAATTGTAAAATACATTGTGCAGTACTGATACATTTATTAGTGTATTAATATCAGTGTAAATGCGTATTTTATTTTTTGTCAGAATGTATTTTGTTTGTTTACTTTTTCATAAATAAATTATTTTCTTAAATAATCTTTTGCTTTCGACTTTTCAATATGCTCGCGCCCCCTCGTAGAGTTATCACGCCCTCCTAGAGGGGCATCCCCCACAGTTTGAGAAACGCTGCTTTAGATAAAAGTTATATTTGTAATGGAATTATTATTTTTTTTTACTCCACTTTTTTAGGTATGCCACCTTCACTCTTTTTTGTCAGTGATTGACGCTAACATGTGTCATTGGACAGTAAGGACAAGGAAACGTGCTCAACAACAGGACATTTTATACCCCCTTTCCCATCCCTTGTGTGGTCTAGAGGACTGACATTTATGGGTTTTGACTGAATATATATATCGTTTGGAAAGCTGTTAAAGAAGATAAAGAACTCCTTTTAAACCAAATCTCATCTTTTAAGAGACAATTCTTTTTAATGAAATATCAACTGCCCGTCCTATATTAGTTAAATTATATTGATAATTTTGTAACATTGGCTTGCATATATTTTCAAATATGTAATGTTGGTAAATTAGGGTTGAAGCATCCTGGTTGCTTTTGTAATGGATGTGTAATCAATTGTGTTGTGAGTCCAGGTCTTGTAAAGCTAACAATCGTTTTCCCTGTTACATATGCGTCTAATTCCTCCCATTAACACAATGTGGATATGATAAGTGGGGGGGGGGGGTAAGAATTCAAATGCTATCTTTATTACTTGACCATTCTTCAAAATAAAAAAAAATCATTTGAAATAGATATTGAGCTGTTTCTATGTCTACACATAAATAAACCTATACATTAGGTTCTTAAATAGAGCCACTGTCACGTCCTAGTTAGTTAAATTTCAATAAATTCCCTGTAAATTTCTCAAATTTATATCATTACTTGCTAATATATTCTAATTCATTCAATTCATATTGCAATTATGCATGCAATCATTCATTTACACGCTGTTTTTTCAAGTTATTTGCTGATTCGGCATCATTAATTTTATAATTCATTCATTTTGTTTTACTACCTACTTCAAACTTCCACAAAGAAAAATAATAACAAAAATCACAGAATTGTATCGAAGCACCGATTGGAAAAATAATTTAGTTTAATAGATTTAAAAATCCTTCTTGGATAAATAAAACTAAATATTATAAGAAAAGTAAATCAATTGCTATGATTCCAATACGGGTTTTCATTTATGATACTGTATTTACAGTGATGTTTGAGATGGTTCCTATATTGTTCAACCACTGGCTAAGCAAACGAAGAAAATCGAAAATTATATTTCATTGATATTTAATAATTTATCAAATGCTCTATTTTAAAATATATTTGCTTCAATGGAGTTTAATTTATTAAGCTTTTGAATTTCATTATTTCTTAATAGTTACACAAACAATGGAACATAGTTTAATGAGCAAAAATTTGTAAAATAATAAAAAAAAGGAACAAATGAATATAAAAACGTGCAGCATTTGCAAATAAATGCTATTTACAACTTAAACAATAAAGAAAGTGCATTAATTTCTGACTTGAACTAAATTATAATAAATCTCGAAGAAATTAAAGAAATAAATAAAACATTTAAGATCTTTGATCTTCTAAACCAGCGCTTCACAACTTTTTTATAATCGCGGACCGGTCAATTTTGATAATGTTTTCGCATCCTGCTAAAGGGGGACTTTAAATATTTATATTTTAGATTTTTGATTAAAAAATAATTTTTAATTTGTATTTAATCATACTTTCAGAATAAAAAAAGTTACACCAAAAAATCTAATGCGATGATTGTATAGTGATTTTCATAAAGAGCACCACAAACCCGAGAGAAATACACTACAGTAAATAAAATAATAATAATTTAATAATAATAATAATTTAATAATAAAATAATAATAATATAAATAATTTAAAGTTCGTTCTGTGGTCTGGTACCATTTGATCCATGAACCGGGTAATGCTGCTCTAAACTCGTATATCACGATTAATACTTGACTTATAAATCGATTAATCGAAGACTATTAAACGTAGTAATGTATTTATTTTTAATTTCTAATGAATTCTATTTTGATATAAAGTTTGACAGAAAACATTATTTTAAAATAGAACTTATATAAACTATTCGATCAACTTTTAATGTTCTATGTTTGATTTTTTCCTATACGTAAAAAGTTTCATTTTGTAAAACAAAATAAATTAAATTAAATTTCCTCCCAAAAAGCGTATTTTTTAAATTTTATTAAAAGTTTTATTTTTACAAAATGTACATAAATTAAATTTATAAGATGAAAAATCTATTCTTATATTACATCGGATTTTTTTGTATTTGTAAGTTAAATTTATTAAATGCACTCTGAGCTAGAAAGAAAAAAAAAACTCACGAATATTATTTTTAGCTTATACGTTTAGAATCATTATTCGTATTTTTTTAAAAATTAAACTATCGTTGGTTTTTTTATCGGGAAATTTCCTTATTTAAAAAAATATATTTAATTTATTTGTGCAATACTTTTTCGATAGAACATAATCATTAAATTAATTGTGCGCATCAATTTAAAATTCAAAGCTTTATTATTTCCTATCAAATTAATTATATAAATTGGGATTTTTCTTTTATAAGAAAACACATAGCTTATATTCGATTTCTTTATCAAAGAAACATTTATTGACTGCTTATTTACATGCTCAGAATTAATTACAATACTTCAAATTAATTGTCAGTGAAAGCCATTAGAACTTTTAAGAGATCTTTCCGGCAGCAAATTTATTTTACTGCTTCCATTATTAGTTAGCATTTAACTAAATTGTACTAGTTAATTGGTATTTAGTGTTAGGGCCAATTCAATTAGTATAATTAGAATGTTTGATCAAAACAAAAGCCAAAAACAATAGTGTAAAAGTTTTAACACATTTAATATGAGAACATTCAATTAATTAACAGCATTCTAATTTATTCTATAGAATTTTCTATTAATGCTTCATAAGTCTTAATTTACAATTAATTCTAATTCTTTTTTGTTTTGTTCTCTCGATAAATAGATTTCTTTATAAGTATTCACGATAAACACGATTCATTAAAATGGGAATAATTATACACAACCAACAAACTTTATATTTCGGAAATTTTAATTTTTTATCTAAATTTTATTTTTAAGATGTGTAAGCAAAAAGTTTGAAGCTGAATACAAAATATACAAGCGTATTTATCAGCAATTTGTCAAATTTATTTGACGTCATAGTCACATGTTAAGTACAATCATGTGTTTCCAGCCAATCAATCCATGCACTTTGCTGTTGCCAACTTTTTTTTGAAGAAATTTCTTTTCTTTCATTTTTTTTATGTTAACAATTCATTTGATTTAAAAGTATACGTTTTTTCTTTATTTTAAAGTCCTTTTGAAGAATGCTTATAACTGAACATTTTCACCCAATTTTCAAAAATTTAAAATTTTATCAAAATTCTACTCGTAGAATGAGTACAAATCTATTGTCAGTTTTGATTTCAATGAAACACGTGATTGCCTTTCTCATGTAACTATCTTGATCTTAGCCCATTGTGTAGGTCCAAGTGTCACATACATAAAGTTTATTTCTCTAAGTAGTCTATGTTTGGTTCACTGATTCCATATTTTCAAAAGGTCCAATTGAAAATGAAAAAAAATCTTAAATTTTATTTAGTTAATAATATGCAAAAATATTTAAACTCACACAATGAAAATAAAAAATAAAATAAAGTTCATCCTTGGAACCCAAAACATTGTTCAGACAAATGTATATAAACTCAAAAAGTTCTATTATAGATTAAAAAAGTTAGTCTCTCTCACTCACACACACACACACAATAACAAATTCAACAAACACAATTCACTTTACTTTGAGAAATCCTAACGTTGATGGCGTTTTTTAGGAGCAACAAGACCCCGATACTATGAATTAAGAATTACTGCCACTTTCAATGAATATTCTTATGTATATATATGTATGTATGCATAATTTCTGCTGTACAGAGAAGGTGGATCCATAAAGTATTACTTAACCCAAAATTCGCTGGCCTAATTCAGCGACAATTAATTTAATAATTAATATTTAATTTTAATAGCTCTACATCACTTTCTGTTTTGTCTGTTTTTATCCAATTTTAGTACTATATTCTTTTCGCACCATTTATTTTACTGATATGTTTCTTAGAATCCATTGTCTTTCTTTTTTAGCTTTGTGGGAAGTACAATTTTGCCTCTTATTATTTCATTATACTATATATATATATATATATATATAATTCCTTTTAATTTCTCCAAATAACTTTTAATTTGTAATGGTTATGGCCTTCTGGACTCACGCGTAAAAAAAATAATGCTTAGAGAGAGATAGAGGGTCCAAACTGTTCCCCCGTAGACCAAAATTTTAAATTTTTGCCATCGAGATTATCTTTTGGTGCTTCTGTATACGTTGTCTTTAGAATATAATTCATCCCACCTATGAGAGAGGACTATTTTCACTCTACTGGTTCTAGCTATCTATGTACACTCTTCACAAATGAAAATATTTTGAGTCTGCAAAAAAGTTGTTTAATAACTTAATGTTCGGAATCGTATCGAATGAAAAGTGGTATATGGACAAGTTTCGTATAAAAATACTAATTTCTTATTTAGCAATATTGAAGGAATACTTGCATTTTATGTTTATTTTTTATTTAATAAATGCTTAAGGCATACATAATGCATAATATATACGGAAATTTAATTTTTAGTCATGTTGAAATAATGGTTCTATTTATATTCTTTATTATTTTATAAATAAATATCTTTAAATAATGGAAAATTAACATATGATAAGACTTTAAATTTTCTATTTTTAACCTCTATTCCATTACGCTGCTTGCATTGCCTCGGGAATCGCATTGTTTCAAATATTTCCTATTTTTCATCTACCTGAATGATATTATAGCTTTGGTATACCGCATTTACAAGGTTGCTGATCCCTGATCTACGATATTCACTATTTCCTTCTATTTTTTATTGTTCCAGTAAGATATAAAAATAAAACATGCAAAACCCAATGCTCGAATATGATCCCAAATCAACTACATTATTTATGATATTCGCATTCAGATAAAAATACAGCTTCGCATTTTACTAAAACGAAAAATGAAAAGAAGTTTACTTTGATCAACATTTTATCAAGAATGATTCATCATTGGGAAAAATATTTGTCGGAGTGGTAGGAATAATTTTTGCAGTTTAAAATGTTTCTGCCGCATATTTCTGAAATAAAAAAAAATTAAATCTTATATAGTTTTTCCTATACTTGTTTGTTATTGTACCTTATATTAATCCTCAATGATTTTAAATGTATTGATTTTCAATAATGTGACAAAAAATTTGGTAACAACTTTCTTACATCCTAGAATATACGCTTTAGGTTTCAAACTGATGCTAACACATTTAATACAATTAGTTTTCAAGCATAATAAGCAAATTAAATTTCAGGCAAGAGTTGCAGCGTATGAACTTCTATTCCATTTAAGTTATGTACAAATATTTTTTAACCAATATGAAAAAAAAAAAAAAAAAATCCAGGATTACCATAAGTATTTGCATACGAAATTCTATACTTATTTAACTCGATTAAGTTTTTAATATATAAATGAGTTAATTCTAAGTATTTTACTGTTTGCTTCATTGATATTCAAATTAAAAATTTAAGTTCACTTGGCCACACATTTACTCATCAAAATTATTTTTTATCAACAAATCTGAACAGATGTTCACATTTGTTGATTAAAAACAATATTTAAAATAAAAGATTTCCTCAAAATGATGCAAATTTTTTCTGGCTTAATACAATAAAGACACGGAAGAGGAAAAAAAATCTTTTTAATTTTAAGAATTTCTGGAATATTTGGAATATTCATTAGTTTCGAAATCTAGCTGAGGATATTAATGCTTCCCCCTCTTGTCCCTCCGAAACTCAATATTTATAAAACGAATTTTCCTGAAAATGGAATTGCAAATTTTTTCATAAACCATCAGTCATAAATTAACCAGAACGTGAATATTTTTTTCTTCTTATAGTTGGTTGTTATTATCACTGTAGCGTGTACTCCAGTAAAAATATTTTTAAGAGATATATTTTTATGGATAAAAGTTATTACTCAAAAGTCTGACTGAAAAGAGACAGTCGAAAGCTATTTCTGTGATTAGTTCGTATATTCAAGATGCTATAACATCGCATCACATATATTTACTTTTATGCATCTTTCTACGCAGAGGAGAGGGAGCTGTATGTGAATAGAGGTCCTGAATTCTAAAATCATAAATCAGGGAGTTAAAATATTCAGTTTGCAATGCATATCCATCATAAAAAGTTCTACATCATGGCCATAAAATGTTTATTCCATCCAATAAACAATCTCTACCTCTGAGATGGATTATTTAACCACCGCAAGTCACAATTTTCAGTACTGGTTACGATGCCAAAAAAGTAATTCTTTATTTTTGCCTCTTCTATCTCGTGAATATGAAAAGCTTTTGAAATTTAAAAGAAGCCTGCGGCATGTGTTTTGGCTAGGATGCTTACATACCTCACTTTGTTTTTCCTTTCGGGTCATTTTTTTTAGAATATTGTAGTGTATTAGGTGAATTTTTAAACACGCAGAACAGAGATTTGAAAAACGTGCGCAAAACAAAAAGGGGATTCGCATAAGGTGACTAATTTACTCATATTTTGATTTTCTCAAGTAATATTTGCTTCAAAAGATTTAGAGTTTACTTTATTAAAACAATATTCACTCTCTCGTGAATATGCTTACAAGGACGTTATCTAGTAACACCATTTATGATTTAAAATTGAAATACAAGGAAACCATGTCGCACACACTTAATACACTCAATGGCATAAAAAGCGATGTTTTAACAGTTATCCGGTTAGGATGAAATTCCTTACGCACATACATTTCCATACAATAAATAAACTTTGTAGTAGCGTATTACAGATTTCGTGGCATTATAAACAAATTTTATGGTGGCCCACAGACATGAGCCAGTAAGACTTATTACTGACTTGGGAACTAGGGCTTCAATAAGTTGCAACGGAATATCCGAATGGTGTGTAAGACACATAACCAAGGTATTGTTTCCATGTGAACAGTTCTAAAATATCTCGCCATTTTGAAAGTGGTCGTGCAGTTGAATTGAAATAAGCAGGTTGGTCAGATCAGTATAGTTGAGTGCTACCATGCGTTGATTTCGGAGAGAATGAGATAACCGTGACCATACAGAGCGTTCATCAAGAGGGTAGCTGTCGACCGAGAACGACGATACAACTCTAGGGCAGAGTGAACGTCGAATCAGTGGATCCGATTTTGTAACTTTGACACCAATGAACATGTCCAACGATTGCTGCTTGGGTCTGAGTTCACAGAGAACATTGCGTTGATCGCCCCTTACCAACGCTTACTGCCAAGCACATATTCAATAGTTCCTCCACGAATATTCGATTTGGAAATTTGCGAATTAGAGTTAAATTGTTTTCAGTGCCAAATATTGCTTTGAAATAAGCCCGATGACTAGAAAAACGTCCATCACAACAGGGAGATGCTCAACAGACTGGTATCTAATACACGCCGACAAATTTGAGGGAGAATGTCCGATGTCATTTCATTGGATAACTAGATCCCTTTGTCTGTGCTCCATGAAAGTTTTGTAGCACGGTGATACGTCATCGGAACTCTTAGCCTTATAATGTTGCCCTCTCTTTTATAAATGTCAGGCTTGTATTGCAAAAATATAATGCACAACCACACCTATCTGTTGCTTTTATTCCTTTTACTCAGCACGATCTCATGATCTCTTCCTGAGAGAAAATTTTTGGGCTCTGATGAACAGGAGTCTCCGACTATTCTTGGATCGCTCCGATCTCACTCGTCAGTTGGAACGTGTCTGATAAGCAATCTTGCAGAGTCCACCAACGTTATGATGTTATGGTCAGCCAGATAACTGCTTTAATCAGTGATAGAGGTGGGTTAGTGCATTATTGTTATTGTTGTGTTCTTGTGCCTCTTTTCCTGAAGAAAACATACTCAATTCCTATGGATACTCATAGAGTTTCATTTTCAATACAATTTCATCACATGTATCGATTTTCCTCCCATCCAAATAACTCCTTAGTGTGACTCCCTTTAATATTGTAGAGAGTTTTTAAAACACTTTTAATTAGAAAGAAAAAAATACACATACTCTTAGAATGTTAAGCTAGATATATGATTTATTCCTTTAAAGCTTTTGATTTTGTTTTTTTTTTCAAGAAGGTTTTAACATTTGCATCCATAAAATTTAAACTTATGAATAACGATAAATTACAAATTTTCTTGCACAAATTTCTATGTAACTGTATAGAAGAAAACATCCAAAACATATTCAGGATTTAATGATTCGCATTTTTCAAAAATCTCCTCGGAAACTCAAAAACGCTTAATAAAGCAAACAAGGAATTTAGTAAAGAATTACCAAATATAATTTTTGAAAAATAATAAGCTATTAGTGAAGAACTACCGTATTTACTCGAATCTAAGCTGCACTTTTTCCCAATATTAAAGCTACTGAAATCGGGGGCGGCTTAGAATCGAATTTTAAAAAAATGCATTAGATAGTTAGAGCAATTACAGGTTCTAAGCTACTTCATTTTATTCCACGGAGAACTGTTGAATTTGAGGTGCAGCTTAGATTCGACTAAATACGGACATTTTAAAGTAAGATTTTCTTATGAGAAATTAAATAAAACTTTAATATAAGGGTGATTCAAAATGTTCGTGGGCTACGCGATATCTTTCTTATTTCAATAATTTTTGAGGAATGTTTTTACAGCAGGATACAGTGATATTTCAATTAAATGAATAATTTTCGACACTAAGGATGTCAAAATAAGAAAATAGAGGGACGTTAAATTCCTGGTTAAAAATTGCTAAAAAGCGTGTTTCTTTAATCCATCGATTGTCAACAACGATTTTTGTAGTAAGCGTATGTACCAAAACTTCCGGCTATGAGATATCTCGTAGAGTGTGCCAAAAATTTAGATTGATTATATATCTCCATTTGTGTTGGGAATTAATAGAAAGGACGATTGAAAATTTATAAATACAAAAACATATTGATTATCAATTTTTATTATTAAAATTATAACGTAGACGATTAGATTATTATATATATTTATACTTCAAAAATTTGTTGGGACACACTGGACTAAAATACCTAATCTCCTTATGTTTTTTTTTTACTCTGTTCACATTTTCACATGGCTTTATAGGTGTTCTTTTTTTTCTGTGGGAGGAAGATGTTTAAAGTAATGAAAATGAGTTGTTTTATAGCTGCTTTTTCCTGCACTGTTACTGTAGCAATCAAATAAATACATAACACCTGATTCCCTAAATTGACGCATCTTCATTTTTTTATTCTCTCGATTTCTTTGATTATACAACATGTATTGCATTCTGCAGGAAGATATTGAAGTAGAGTAGAGCGGTTTTTTCTTGTACCAATGGATGGTTTTTATGAGGTCTACTAGTTATTACTTTTCAGTCCATTTTTATTACTTTATAACTACCATAGCCTTATAGATTTTTCCCAATGAGGATCATTACACTTCTGTATGGAAATCTGATATCACATTACACATCTGCCTGTCGCCAGGCAAAATTAGGTGAAAAGCTTGTAATGAAAAAAAATGTAAAGAAAATCTTTGTATATGAAGATTTTTATTGAAAAAAAAAGAACCACTACAGGAAAACTCGTAAGTTGCACTCAGTACAGGAATCTTATTCAGTGACACCAGCAACGAGTTATCTCATACTGGTTTTTTTTTCAATAAAAACCCAAGGGAAACAATTGTTATTCGAATATTTTAACACGTAAAATTTCCATTTCACTGTTTCAACTTTAATTCCAAAAGATTTATTCCTCTCAGTAATAGAAGGAAATTTTATAGAAACGCAATATTCAATGTTTAATATAATTTAAAGTAATTTTGTAAGAGACAAAAAATTCTCGGTGTTTCCCCAAATTTTTTTAACAAATTTTGTTTAAAATGGTTAGTAGAGTTAAAGCACATAATCCATTTTAATATCTAGGTATAAAAGGAATATGAACCTTCATTTCTATAATGTTATAGCTTTTTTAATATATTACATCTAATAAAGAATAATTTTTCTCAATAAAATAAACCAAAATGATTTTTTCTTATAATGAGCCTCTAATATTAACACCAAATATTTTTCCTTTAAGCATTAGGAAGAACGTTTCTTTGTGGGAATATCATTGTACATTGACAAAAATATATTTTATAATACCTTTCTTTTAAATTTTCTTGAAGGAAAAGAAACTATCCAACCGTTTTTCGATAAAATATTTTTGCAGTAGAGCATTTTATCGTCTTAGAGTTTGCTTAGTTTGCGCTCTTTGAAAAACTCGTAAAGTTTTGAATAGGAGTTTTCCCGCTAAGGAAATTTTCGGACCATTTGATTATTTTTTATTTGATAGTAAAACATTCGAAATGACTATGAAAGTTAACTCTATTCTCAGATTATGTTAGCTTGATGGGTTAAGATCGTGATATTCGTGACCAATGTTTGAGTCATCAGTTTGAGAAATAAATATATATATATATATCTGCGTTGTATTAAATCTAACTGGATCCAGAAATGTTTATTTAAAAGAAATATTAGATCTGATTTTTTGACATCTGTTAGTGAATCAAATAAGAAAAGCCTATCACCAAAAACCTATTATGTGTTTCTATTGCTTAATATTAATGCAAATTTAATTTTTTTCTGAAGCTCTTGCTTTATAGATTCATTGAAAAAATTGTATTACCTAAGTCAGGGATGGACAAATAGCAGTTCGCCAAAATAATCAGAAAACCAAATACACAGAAATTGTTCTCTATATTTGGTCAACATATATTTGTGAGCAAAGTTTTTTTTTGTTTGCAGATGAACAAGAGTATGTAAAAATGCAAGTTGGCTGTCATTAGCTTGCAGATTGTGGTGGTTTCAACAAGCAATATAATTTCCGATTTCAAAAAAAAATCTAGAAAAGTGTGATAGTGTACATTTGTCTCTTTTTAAAATGATTTAAATTTGCTTGCACCTATGCATGATATGAAATTAGCACATTAAATAAAAAGTGGCAAATCCATAAAGTGGCCATTGAGTTAAAACAGTTGCCTATCTCTGACCAATTTGATGCACATATTTTTGTATTTATAAGTAAATATTGTTACAGAAACGTCATGAAAATACATTTTCTAATAAAACAACTAGCTCACTAGAAGAGAAAATGATAAAATTTGGTTATTTCTTTAAATGGCTTCATTTTCATTTCGTAATAAACACATTCTAAACTGTTTCACAATTCCAAGGCCACGACACCCTAATGGCCATGGACACGGGCTCATGAGTTGGAGTCCGATTCACTGAAGACCCACTGTGTTGAGGCACTGATGCACACTAAATCTGTCGAAGTCCCTGGTCCTTTTGTTGGCGCGGAATTTGGGAGAAGGGGATGTCTGCTTAGGTGTCATCCTCTTCACTTATCCGTGGCTTACAAATATGAGATACATCGTCGATAGCCCTTGTATTGTTTTATAGTGCGAAGTTAATGAACACTCCCTCCAAAATTACGAATGTTGAAATTTGTGAGTGAAAGAAGTGTGAAAATATCACGAAACAAATGGCTTTTGAATGTTGGATAAATCATCCGTTACATGATTATTTTTTTTAAAAATGCAAATAATTGTTTTTTTTACTCATTCTTTATTAATTACTCTTATTCTAATGAAAATATTCCCTTCGTTATTGCACACAACTCCATATCCTCGTTATAGGGATTGTGGTTAATCGAAACACAGACTAGGGGATTAATTCTCGACTTCAATTTAAATCTCGGTGTTTGGCAGCAGTACTCTGGTGGTGAAGATAAACCTCCTTGTGAACGTGAATGTGGGATTCAATTAATTCAGCTGATTGTAAACTATAAACACATTGGACTCCATCTGAGCATATTGATTGGTTTGGATAGGAATCTGCTCTGGTTTGCGTTAAGTGAATGAATATCGGAATATTTATTTTTTTTACAAATCTCTAAGGCTTTAGTTCATATAATGTGCTACTTGTAAAATAAAATACAGGGTGTCCGGGCTAAAAGTATCCAAAAGTAGTGGTTTTTCCTTGCGAATTACCCATCAGAATGTAATAAACTGTTCATCCGTAGATTCGAAAACTCTCCGACATTTGTTTGGTCTAGTCCGATCGGCCGCACGTGCGCGCATTATTCGGCAACCTCAGACTATACAATTTTTACACTGACTTCCTTAGTAAAGATGCAGACGCCACAGTAAAAGATGCAGTGCGTACTTTGGTTAACGAAGTTTAAATCTTTCACTCGTGTAAGCGACGTGTTCGAGCAGAATGGAGAGTGTGTCGACCTTCCGACATTAACATCTATCCACCAATGGTAAAGAACTTTAAGGGATACGGGAACTTTAGTGTCTGGCAAGTATCCTTAAGTTTTCGTGATAGAAGACATTGTTGATAGTGTGCGTAATTCATTTTGTAGAAGTCCTGATAAGTCTATTAGGCAAGCCAGTAACGACATTCATTTCATTCTGTTCGAACACGTCGCTGTTCACGCGTGACTGGTTTAAGTTCCTTTAACCAAAATATCCTCTGCATCTTTTACTGTTGCGTCCACTTCTTTACCAATGAAGTCAGTGTAAAATGTCTGTCGTCTGTGATTGCCGAATAATGCACGCATGTGTGGCCGATCAGACAAGACCCAAAAAATCTCGGAGAGTTTCGTAATAAGGCATTACTCTTTTGGATACTTTTAGCCCGAACACCCTGTAGCTATTTTTTACTCTGAAAATATCCGTTCTCGAGAACGTACTTGAGATATGTGCTTTTACAATACAAAATTTCTGCATTATTGATTGTTTTGACCAAGATTCTTCAAGATGCAACTTAACCTTTGCTTTTGGTTCCCTATAGTTGAAGTAATTATTTCAGCAAATCAGTTTCCAAAACACTGGGACTGGTGTCACATATTTAGTAATGATAGATTTAGCACAGGGGTGTTCAATGTCTTAACAGTTATGACTCCTGTAATGTCAAGTCTTGACTTTAAACCCAGAGTTTAAGTGTCAGCCATGCCATGAAATATCATGTATGCCATCTGGCTCATAACAATGCGCCAAAATAGGGTTTCGCTGGCCTCATTTAGGGATAAGTTGTTTGTTCACTTGTGGTATCCGCAAACCTATGAATGCACATCCATTTAAGAATTAATGTAAAACAAAAAACCGGAATATAAAACTTGGAGCAGTTTTTAAGACACAAAGTATTTCAAATCTTATATAATTCCGGAATGTTGCGACATATGTATTCGTTTTTTATGCATTACTCTTAAAATTTAAAAACACTCTAACTGAAAAAAATTTCGAGCATTTCATTCTTTATGAAAAATTTAAAAACATTCATCATCGCAGTTCACGAGGCGAAGTATCAAACACACGAGCTCTATCGCCAGTGAGAGGTTTCGTTTGATGTTAATTTCATGTTTTGAAATATATGAAAAAGATCTCCAATAAAATTCAATAATTTATTTATTTTCTTACTGCGGCTTTCTTTTTTTTATGTCTATAAAAGAGAAAGGAAGGAGGGGATTTTAAACGAATCCTCCTGCTTTTGATGCTCATTCATTTTTTTTTAAAAACTGAAGGGCAATTTAATTGGAAAAAGTACCAACAGGAAGTAGTCGAGACAACTTTAAAAAAAATTAAGAAACGCCCTATTTTAATATTTTATTTTTTTCTTTTGACTTTGAATCTTTACGGTGCATCTGTATTGGATATATTTCTTATTTTTGATGTAGTTGTAAGAATGATGGAATGATGTATTTTCTTTTTTCCTTCTCTTATTCTGTATGCTTTCTGTCTATTATTTTTGATTTGAGTATTTGTATAAAGTAATTACGTATGCATAACGTGCAGTTACCTTTAATTTGTATTATGTAAATTTATGTGTTCTGATGTGTGTTAATTGTATTAACTAAAGTTTTGTTCAATTAAGACTCAACGCGTGATAGATGTTTCCCGAGAGATCGTTTTGTAGGTTTTAACCCTTTTTCCGAGAACTCATTTCCCTTGGGAATTCTGCCAATAGCCAGGGACGTAGCAATCGCCGTATCAATGATACGGGTCCCCAACATGTGTAAGAATTATAAAATATTAAGGGGCCCCAAACTAGGGCATCAAGGAGTTTTTGATATAAGGGCCTTTCAAGACTAGCTACGCCATTGCCAATAGCCCACGAGCAGCTTTATAGAGCGACGTTAATATAATTCTCACTTACATGGATTTGTCGGCTATTTTATTATTAAATACACAATAAAGGAAAAGTCAATCCAGATTCTAGAAATAAAAACACCATTACGCTATGGAATAATTGAATGAACTCTTTGAGATTCAAAAATGAAGTACAAAACTTAATTTATCTTTGAGAAAAAATGTAGAGTCCGGTAGGTCGTAGATTTTGATCCTTCTTCGGTTCTGTCTATTATTATTACCTCGAATAGATAGCCAAAGTGTGGCCAAAATTTATTAACTGATTTTTATGCGGCCCTAAACTGGAGACATATTAAATCGCCAAACTCGGGGTATAAATCAAAATTTGGCACACTTATCAAAGGGGGCAATCCCATCTGTTTTGAAGTTCTTCACTGTTCTTAAATCTTGAATCCATACTGCTTTACACTGACTAGAGGGGGAAGAGGTTACAAATTCAAATGTGCTGTGCTGAGATCCTTTAATTCTTGTAAAAATACTTGCTATGCAGCAAGCTAAAATCGCATTCACTCGTACAACTACGAGCTAAAAACAAATTTTCTTAGACGTGAAAGGAAACCAGAAAAAGAAGAAAAATTAATAGGAAAAGTAGGAGATGGTTGCTGGAGTTAGGATATTGAGTAAGTTGTCTAAGGATGGTACGTGTTGCTTATTAATTACGTAACAAGTAAGATGTCTGGAAATGCATAATATCTGTTGAGAATATAATTAATTCGATGCATATATATATTTTCTTTGTATATGGGAATTATTGTATCGTGAATATCGTAATCATGATTATAATGACATCGAATACTGTCCCAGCCATTCAGACGTCGTGATTGGATTGCTCTTTAAACATTTGTAGCCCCATTTATAAAATATTTACTGATGTAAATACTAAGTATATTTCAGTACCTATTTCCTTGGATTAACTACAAAATATCTGGAACTTGAATTACCAAAGTCCACGAGACAGACTTAGAAATATAAATATTTATTTATTAAAACATAGATTTATTATATCATGAACTCTCAGTTTGAGAAGTATACTAAAAATATACTTCCCTACTTGAGGAAATAAATTATCAATTAAAAGGAAGCGGATGAATAAATGCAACTCTCTTGTACAGTTAGAATAGAATCGTGAACTAATAACTAGATCTAGATTCAACCTCGAATTAATCTTTAATTAAATCTGCATGAAATGCTACAATATGAAGTGTACTTATATATCCCATGCTAAAGGCATTATCTCTTTTAATTTTCCCATTAGACTGCTTCTGAAAAGATCTTTATATAATTAAAACTATAAAAAGTATTTTGCTTCCGCATCTGCATAAGTCAACTGAAGCAAGATAATCATTGATTAACTGAAGAAAATATAACTGGTTGAAGACACATTAAACTTTTATGTAATAAAATAATCATTAAATAAAATTATGCATATATAAAAAGATGAATACAAAAAATTACATCTTAACATAATGCAAATTGCCATGCCTTAAATACATTTAAAAATGTTTTATACCAGCAGTATAACTTGCATCACATAATCTCTCATCGCGCATTGAACAAGCTAATGAATAGAAAAGTAACTTTTAGGGCCCTTGCACTCGAGTAAACATAAGCCTCATATAACAGAAGATATTAGAAAGCAATTTTTTAATAGAAATCACATGAGGTCAACTGGTGCACCGGCTGTGCTACTCAATCAAGCTCTTGAAAACCACGTTTACCTCTCCTCGAGTTCGCTCAACCAAATGGATATTATGAAAGCTACGCTTTTCACACGTGACTGCTTGTGCATCGAAATGGAGAAATATTTTGATTGCCTCTTTGAATTATATCATTGTATCGATAAGATTGTGAACTTCGCTATGTGGTACTCATTTTCAGTCAACTTTATGTCCCTGTGTGAAAGAAATTATTTCCCCTTTTCACACTAGAGGAGTGGTGATAGAAAACAGAATTGACTGGAATAAAAATGCCTCGTGTGAAATCGGTCTTAAATATTGAGGACAGTGTTATATTTTAATTCTTTTAATCAGAAAAAAGTTTTTGCGTTACACATATTGCATAAATTCAAATTATTAATCCTTCTATAAAAAGAGAGGGAAAAGCTTAGTTTCCTATTTCAGTATTCTTAAGTTCTAATACGTTTCGAATGTTGAGGTCTATACAGTCTTACTTATTTACCCAAATAGACCATCTCACCCAGTAAGAGTTTAACGCTATTGCAATGGTATCTAGGAGCATTCCTATAATGTTTGCAAATGTCCTGAAGAGCTACATATATTTCGCTGTAAAAGTAAAATATATTATATCATTCGGTTTTCAACAACAACAGCAATCCGATGTACAAACTACACAGAACATAGCACATAATTTACATTAAAAAGCCCCCAAACACAGATCAAGACATTGCAATAATAAAAACAGCAACAACAATAAAATAAATGCGGGTTTCCCATCATCCCAGTACACGAGTGGAAGTGAGATTACAAATATGGAATGCGGAGGAGTAATCCCTCGAAATTTAATACTCGTCCGGATGAGAGAAAAAGAAATTGGGTTTTAGAAGAAGCTTTTCGTCGGTGCCTGCCTACAGCTAAAGGATTACCTCTCGGCTATTTCGGATTTCGAGGGAAAAGAATCGATTTCCGCGGGCAGATTCCAGAAGGTTTTTCAAAAATGTATTTCAAAAATTTTAGGAGGTGTTTGCTATAGCGCTTAATATAAGCGAGAAGCCTGTCCGTTCGATGATTGCTGCTCTAGTAGATCGGTTTCAGTTTTATTTATGGAGATGGTGATGGAGTTTCTATTTTTTTGTAAAGACATGTATTAAATTTATAGCGAAAGAAATTGGATTTTTGCTCGGAGAGGGAGGACCTTTCGAGATCTCGTTAAAAGTAAGTTCAACAGGGGGAGAGGGGTATATGTATTTGCGAGTTTGCAAGTGAGTTGTGTAAGTTCATTATATCCCGATCTGTAATGTGGGTGGATGTCCAGCTCCGGTGGAAAATAATATATTTTGTGTTGGTGGAATTTTTGAGTGAAAATCGTAATTTGAAATTTTGCGGAAAATAGTTTAAAATTTGTCTTCGTTTAATTTAAAAGAATAATACACTAACTGCACTGGTTTTGAAAAAAATTATTTCGGCCTCTCCAGTTTAGAATAATAAAAAAAATATAATACGAGTTTCAATTTTTTATCGCACACAAACGCACAATTGTTTTATACCAATTCAAAACGTTTTCTCATAATATTATTCTTTAATGTTATACTTTATTCTAAACATCATTAAATGTTTATAATTTATAAGTACAGATATATTATTTAAAATGGGCTATATTTCGGCAGTTAATATCAAGTCCCAAAGTGTGAGAGCCATTTCATTGGTAAATTCATCTAGTGGTGGCTCCCGCAACCAAATTTTAGACGCTTGAATTTATTCAATTCAAACTCCTGTTGGATGCTATATATTATCACGATTTTATTTTGCCGAAAGTATCAGAGCCAAATTGATATTCAAGGGATTTTTTACATAACACAAAAACAAATGACATACTTACCTACGATTTTCGAACTAAGCAAAATATCGACTTCAGCCAGGATTGAACCTGCAACCTTAGGTTTACGTTGCGGGATTAAATATTTTTGTAATTACATATATTTTTAAGTAGAAATATTATAAAAAGTACACTTTACACATATAAAACTTCAAAGTAATTTTTTACATTAAAAATATGAAACTCTTATTATTTTGTTATACCGCTTTAAATACTAGATTCTAAAATGTATCAAAATCTGAATTACGACGTTAGAAACTTAACTTTAAGAAATGGAAAAAAAAATTGTATTCGATAATAAATTAATTGGGTTTTTATTAACGCCCTAATTTGAGGCTACTGGCAGTTCGTCGCGTTATTTTGATCCTCACTCAAATGAAATTATACTTGTATTGCCACTTCTGTCTAACAAATTACACGATGCAAACAGATCTGTCAGCATCAACACAGGTTTAATGTACATCAACCACTCCAAAAGGCAGAATGACCAAAGGAACCGAGTTCACCCGAAGAGGGTTTAGAGCTACAAACCGGTCCCTCAGAAAGCAACCACCCCTACGTCCAGTCTTTACTGAAAAAAAAGTCAAAGTTTATACTTTTTAAACAGCAGTTGACAGTAAAATAACAAAATATAAATTTAAAGGTAACTGCACGATATACATACGTGTCCATAACATATATATACAAAGCAAATATAATAATAAAATAAATCATAAGGGGTATAAGAGATGGAAGAAAGAATATACAAAACTTCCACAACTTTCTTACAAATACATAAAAAAGAGGGTGTGGTTGTGTCATGGACACGGCCGCATGTTTTACGTGAATACGTTGAGTAACAGAATATTTCTTATATAAAAATGTTATTATTTATGCATTTCATAATCATATTTGAATACTAAGAGGTCCACCGGGTTTCCATGTTTTTTTTTTTTGGCAACTATTTCCTTTCAAGGGGCCCAGGAAAGAAATCAAGTAATCAGATAATTACTGTGTTATAATGTAACTTTATTAATTATAGGACTGTGATACGAAAAATGCGACACAAATGACACACAGGATGCATAGAGATTTCTCGTAAACGCGTTAAATCAATACAGGTATTACCTTACATTGTTGGAGAAATTTCGACGTAAGACAAATTGAACTCGCTGAGCATGAAGACAAAAAATGAATGGTCTTATGAGACTTTAACATTAAAGTCTCCGACTATCATAATTGGTGTAGTAAGATCAGCATCGTATAGTCGGGTATAATTTTAGTGATTTTAATAGCAATCGTAACATAAAGAATTTAATTTCTGCCAATGCTCTGCCCGGATGAATGCACACACACCCGAGTATGAATTTGAAGATGCCATTGCAGTTAACGTTTACCAGACATAAATCGCCAGCCTTTGCGTCTTTCATTCCCAAATTAATTTCCGAAATGTCACTGTTAACTCTTTTATAATCAGTGAAGCTATTGATGTGATATATGGCGACTGCACCGGCTTTGCGACTTGATGCTGATGATACCGCCACCGATGATGTAGTTGCAATTTGTCTGCGCTTAGCAGTATTAAAATATATCAGATCAAAACCAGGCACATTCACTGGCATGAAATCTTCCATCCAAGTCTGGCTGATTGCTTGGATTTGTGCTAGGCAACGTACGTGAGGTAGGTACTTTGTCCAAGTCTAGTGAGTTTTTACACGCAGCGCACAGTTTAAAGTAAGCCACTACAGATATTCAGGAATGGTATTAATAAGAAGTGTTGTTTTCCTTTTTTTTGGCTTCAATGAGCTCAGACACCATAGGTGATCAATCACACACATTACATTTATGTCTGAATGGACTGTTGAAAAATGCTGTAGTGAAACGTCTACTAGCTGCTGTCCAATGTGTCTTCATAAATGACGATTGTACAAAATCGATGCCTGCACAATCCGGTGTCAATAGAAGCGATTTCATCATCCACTTGCATAACTTCAACTGCTCCAGCTTCAGGTGTACTGGCACCTTCGTTGATCCACTTGTTTGCATTCATTGTTTTAAGTTTCAGGCATTGCTTGATTCGGTCTTATGGTGTTTTAGTGGTACCATTCAATTGCGCTTGAGAAGTCCTATCCAACCATATACGATTTCTGTATTTGGACTTGGCTTTTTGATGCGTATAGGCCGACTTTATATATTTTTGATACTTTTTCATATTTTAACACTTATTATATTCATTGTAACTATTTTACACTAATATTTTATATTCAATCGGTAGATTTTCATGAGAGCTGTTGATTGAAACTAAAACGAGCGTCGTAGCTGTTCCGTGTGAAAAGTTATACTAAATGAAAAACTCGATACGCAGCAAAATTACCTCAAAATGGCGGCGCTCCCCCCTCCTCCACCGAGTGTAAAGTGACACAGTCCTTACTTAGTGTAATAAATTCTTTGATCCTCTCTAGTTATCCAGTGGTGTAATTGAATTTTGGATGGAGATGATAAATATGTGTAACTGAAACACCAAACTGTATCCCCCGATTTCATTATCATTCGTTTTTTCATTTGCCTCCTGCTATGGAAGCAATTTTAAAGACGTATTCCCGTCAAAATAATAAAATTATCCAATACAAATGCACCATACAGACCAAAAGGGGAAAAAAGACATGAAAAATAAACAATAATAATAAAAAAAAATCCTTTCGAATTATATTTTCAGTTGACGCCATCACTTTCTGTTGATATTTTTTCTCTTAATTTTTCCTTCAATTTAAGGAAAAGAAAATGATTCGGCACCGGAAGGAGGATTATTATTTTTTTTTTTGAGATCTCCTCCCCCATTTTTTTAAAGAAACAATGGAAGAAAGCAGGTAGATTTTTAGGGAATCCAGGATTCGAACTCTCGATTCCATAAAACCTTCCACGAGTCCCAGACCATGAGCACTCGGGTACTGCCGACACTCCTAATTAATCGTTTTCTGTTTGAAATTAGTTTAATATATGAATCTTTTGTCACGTTTACTATTGACAGATTTTGTAAGTGGTTAAAATAGAACTAAATAATATAATATTACAAGTAATAAACTAAACATAAATAATTGCCCTTAGCTTAAATTTGTGTTTGAAATTTGTTCCATGATTGTTATAAGTGGTACTTTATTTGATTGGAAAAGGTTTAGGAATAAAATATTGGAATAAATTTGGCATATTGAGTATAAAATGCATAATTTATTTCAGATATGAGAAACAGTAGGGTGTCTTAAGGTTTCAATTCGTATCTATAGAAATAGTTTCAATGCAAATTTTACGGTAAATAGAGTATTTTTGCTCATTAAACTTACCAAAACCCTTGGTACAAAAAATACGGAGAAATGCTTATTTTGTTTTGTAGAATGTGCATATAATCTTCAAAAAAATGTAAATAGCCCAGAAAACAATTGTATAAACATTTCCGATTCCTCAAGTGAATAAACCAACCTTCTTCACTTGACAAATAACGAAATATTCCGGAGTGCTTAAGAAAGTGAAAATACAGTGTCATATTTTTTCGGCCCTTTTCAAATGTTTTTGCTCCGGCACGTAAAGACAATGGCATTTCTTACTTTCAAACTTCACGAAAAGCCCCATCCCTTTTGCATTTTATGTTTATTTATTTGTGTGTGTGTTGTTCTTTCTTTCTGTATCTTTCTTTCCCTAGTTTTCCCCTACCTACGTCCTTCTTACCACTGGAGGTTACTGCTGGGAAAACGAGGAATATATTTTCATATCGTGATGTCTTTTTTTGGGTTAAAAAAAAAAGAAAGTAGCATGTTGCGAAACCATAAATGGATTTCTCAGCGTCATTCCGCTGCCGTAAGAAACATTTCTTAAAAGATTATTTCTCTTTCCTGCAGTCGGTTGGAGATTGCAGCGGAGAATTTATTATAAAAAGTGAGATAAAAAAAAAGGGCATGGTTAAGAGTATAGCGAGAAAGTAATTTTAAAATTTTTGTGCAAGGGTAATAGATTACGTGCTTCTCAAACTTTAAATATTTGTACCCCAATTTTCAGTAATAATTTTCATCACGGCCCCCTCATACAATAATGTAATGAATGCAATAATAAAGTAGTTTGACGCTATAGCTAAAAACCGTATAAATGATCAAGATTAGTATTGAATTTTGTATATGACAAGCCCATGGTATTCACTAATAATGACTAAACTTGTTTTTAATTTAGTAATAATAATTTATTTATCTAATACTTTGCGCATAACTAATACGTACATTTTTTAATTTGTCAGAGTATATATTTTGTTTTGCTTCCTTTCAGCAAATTTATAATTATTTTAAATGTTTTATTTTTGACTTTTTGATTGCTCGTACGTAGGGTTATCACGCTCCCCGCACCCCACAGTTTGAGAAACGCTGTATTAAGCAATATTTGATCATTAAAAGAAATTCACTGAGCTGCCGTACACAAATGCTAGAGACGCATTTATACTTAGAATTTAAAAACATATGCATTTAAAATCATTTTTCTTCAAATTAAGTTTTTTAAGTTATGAACAGAGTGGTAATCTCCAAACAATTATTGGTTATGTAAAAATATTAAGTATTTATATGGATTTGACATATTTTCTAATTATTTATATAATTTAAGATTGTTAATTGATTAAAGTTATACACACTCTGAGGCTACATGAAAGCTATAGAGAAGAATTTTGCAGTTTTAAGCCCCGTAACTAAGCGATGAGAGCGACAATTGATTTTGCATTACTCTTTCCAGACGTCCACACTACACCTACATTAAGATTTTTATCTCAACTAATTTAACACTAGTAGTGTTGTCGATTAGACAACAACGAACGTCGGAGTCTGGTACAAAAGAGAGCTCTAATGTCTTCCTTGTCACTTGACTAGAGTTCTGAATTAGAGTTGTCAGTCAGCTCGACGTTGTTGTAAAACACACAGCCCTCTAAAATATCCAAGACTATTTGATTATTCCTTTTTAATGACTTTTTTTATAAATATTTACTATTTAAGTTCAGTGTGCCCACGAATAAAAATATAGTATTATTGATGCACATTCTGATACTTGAAAGCATTTAAAAAACTGCGGAAAACCTGCATGTCACAGAATAAGAATATAAAAGCCTCTGACTTAATTTATTTGATTTAAAAAAATATTGCACAGCATAAATTATGTATTGCTATAGGTCAATTGTAAAAACAAATATTCAAATATGGTTTAAAGAAATAATTTTAAAAAATTAATAAAGGTGTTGCCATCTATAATTTAAAGTATTCATTAACTCAATATGACTTGCTTCATATTTCAAATATAATTAGTAATTTCTATCTACTATTAGATCAAAAGAGAAATATCAAAATAAGCTTGTAAATAATGAATCATAATAAAAAAAATTTCAAATAATAAAAACTAATGTAAAATATTCTTTCCTTATAATCTATGTTTCAAAAGTAAATTACCTTTTAATCCAGGCAAATTTAAATGGAGTCTCATTTTTTTTTCATTTAACACGGTATAGATTTTAATTAATGGATTACATTAATTTAACTCTATGCTGTAAAAAAACGAGCACATCTTTTTTAATTTTATTTTTGAGAAATTCAATCAGCGCCATCATCTTAAAAATGAAATATATTTAAAAAATAATAATAAAAATTCTTAGAAGTGTGAAATTGCACATCAGAAAACAGCGATGATTGATTAAAGAGCATTAATTTATTTTTATCTAAATTATAATTATTCAAATATTATTTTTGCTATTTGAGTCCCCCCTTCCCTCTCGAAAAAAGATTCATCATTAAAATCATGTGACCTGAAATATCCATTAAATTCCCCTCACTCCCCCAGCTCCGTTCTGTGATATCGAAATGGCTCTAAAAGGTATTTGAATGCTTCTCATTAATTATAGAGCAATGCTAATAGCTTGAATATCATTACGACGGACAAAATTGCTGTATAATTATGCATTTAAATTTCGATTAGCTCTTTTTTTTTAAAAAAAAAGAGATTATTAATATTTTTCTGCAGGCGAAAAGTGCCCTTTAGTCTTAAGAGATATTTTAAATACTTAAAAATCTCTTTAAGTTTATTTTAAAGAAAGAACGAGAATATGAGCTGAGAAAATGGAACTTTTAAAAGCATTCGATATCAGCTTTATTTCATTATTCGCGTAATAAAATACGATGAAAATGTTCGGCGGGTCTACAAAGAAGGAACTGGACAGCGATGTTCTCTTGATGATGCAATTTCCTGAAGTAGGTCTGCTTTTTAAATTAGTTTATCTGTGAAAGTGTTTTTCTTCATTGGAACAAAAATTTATTCAAATACTTTTCTTGGTAATGAAGAACCGGTACCTAACAGAATTTATTAAATACGTTTCACCGTCTGGAATATTACCTTAATAATATATTAAAAAGTAATTATTTGATAAAATTGCACCAATAACAAGTTATAAGTAAAATTGCAAGTTGTCACTTCAGGTCTTTGTCACTGGGCAATGGTTCACAACAGTGGTCTTCAAAGTGTGTTCTACGGAACCCTGGGCTTCCACGAATCACAATAAAAAATAGAGAAGAAATAAATCTGTCTGCAAAATGGAATCATGTTCTCTATGATGTTTATATAGTTACAAGTATCCAAAGCTCATCCGATTCATTAAAACTGAACACTTTATATTACTTCCTACTAGATAGTGAATATTCTACTGTTTACTATCTTGGGTTCAATGAGATAATTTTATACTCGTTAGTTAGCACAATGGTTTGCAGAACTAATAGTTTTCTAATGGAAAATGTACATTTTTGCATTTGTGGAAAAATCACCTATAATGAAGGAGAGGAAACAAATCAAATTATCAACCGTTAAAATCTTAATTTAACAAGAACCGTTTCCAAATTATGGGTTGCAAATTCATGCAAAATACACGGAATTTTTCATACAGCAACAAACATTGAAATGCCATTCAGGACATTGTGTTAAAGAGGAATATATTTCTCAACGTAATGCGCTACAAAAACACAGTATGATAAAAAATTAAACTAAGAATAAGTATTGCGATTGCATTTAATCTATGTAAATAAATCTAGGCTTCGACAGTTTGTGTGGAAAAAAACAAGCACATATCCCAGATATAAAATATAATGCATGGATAGGTGACACTTGGACAACAAATTAATATTAGTAAGTAAATTATATTAAAAAATTAAAATATAATTTTTTAATAGGGAATGCACTATTTTTTTAATAACTATTACACAAAGTGCCTCAAACATGTTGATTTACTTTACATGATATTTTAATATACGTTCTTAGAAGTATGTGTATGGAACGGGGTTCCACGAAAAAAAATTCCTAGTTCTAGGGGTTCTGTGAGTTTAAAAAGTTTGAAAACCACTGTTTTACAATAAAGAAGGTCGTAGGTAGTAGCATCTGTGTTGCTTCACGTTGCACAGTGCGACGATTAACAAACAATCATTCAATCAACAAACAATTGCTAACGCGTTTACTATTACACAATATTCCGTAGCCGTGATAGCCTAGTGGTTATGTTCAGAAGCAGGAGTGTCGCGGTTCGTGCCCAGATGCCACTCAAGACCCACGGTGAAGAGGGGGCTGACGCACATTGAATCTGTTGAGGCTCAATGTCCTCCTGTTGGTGTTATGGAGTAGTACGGAGAGAAAAGTTTCAGTTCAGATGGTATCCTCGTCTTTTGACGGAGGTTCAAAATTACGAAGTCCGTCGTTGATAACCCTCGTGTTTTATAGAGCGCCTGAATTCTCATTTACTCCGTAGTGAGTTGCCTCTTCAGGTATAGTCACTTGCCTGCGGTTTACAATTAAGAGGTACCCCGTACATTTTATCTTATATTGTAAGATAAGTTCTAATTTATATACTCGCAACCACTTTTTGCTTATTATCTGCAAAACTCCTTAGCTGGAATTTATATAATATACAATAAATAAATAAATACATAAATTGAACCACGTTGAGTCAAAACGCAACTTGCACAATAATCGTAAAAGAAAAGTCTCAGACAAACAACTTCAAAAACAAGAAAAACTAAATCAAATTGACCAAAGCACTAAAAATGCATGCACCTAAAAACAAACTAAAGTAACAACTTGTATTTGATTCTCAAGGAAGGATGAAATACCGTCTGTTAAAGCATGTATGATATTAACAGAACTGTGTGTGTGTGTAATAAAACAAAATCCCTTTGATGGTTATCTGACTCAACTTTCAGTGTATTCATGTTAAATAAACATCTGAAGCAAAGTCAGATTTTTGATTAAAAATCAATAATTTATAAATAGAGAAACGTGTTGATCATCGTACCTTTAAAGTTCAGAAGCGAAAGCTGTCTCTCTAATTGGTTACCCTCATACTCTGCTTAATTAGATTATGTTTTGGTACTGGAGAGGATACATTTTAGATCTACTCTCTTTCATGTCTTCCTTTAAATATGAATCACGTACATCCGTGAGATGAAGGTAATGCAAAAGGATGACTCTAGATGAACTTTCTACTTCGTAAACAACAAGTTTTCCTGAGATGAATGGTTGAAGAAACTCGGAGCATGCATAATAAAACGAAGTGAAACTTTGCGAAAGCTTCACATACACGAGTGTGGTAATTTTAAAAACTCTAAGCCATATTTAAACAACATTTTCAAGCAAATAAGCTGAATTTACACGTCCGAGTAGTTCTTATCTGAAAGTATAAAGTACCATAAATTATGTTTCTTTTATTTAATCGAAATGAAAGCATAAGAATTATACTGGATACTTAGTTAGTATGAAATAGAATTGTTGTGGAGCAAAATAACATTTAAACTAAAATTTGCTTTAAAAATATTTGGATAATTTACATAAAAAACAAATGACTTTTTCAGAATAGATTGAAAATATTTAAACTATTTTTTTTCTCTATTTCTATACAACTCTTTTATTCTGTTGTTTTGAATATTTTACAGATAGATATTTAGGGTGTCCTAAAAGTAGTGCCCGAACTATGCACACCAATTTTCCTCGTTGAGAGGACTGAAAGGACTATTCAAAGGACTGAAAAACAAAAATGCGTTAATAAAGCGAAAACATATGACGTCGCAGCAAATGTAAGGAAAAAAACACCATATTAGACACACCACCGGCAGTATTTGCAAATAATTTTAAAAAAGGCAGATGTTCAAAGTGTCCACCGTGCATATCAAGGTAGGCTTAATAATGCCGTGGAATGGAGGAGTGCACACGTCATAGCAGCGTGTCGTCTACATAAATACAAGCATCATGAAAACGAGAAACTGTGTCATTTTGTGCCATCTTTGCGTTTATATACACTAGTTCTTTGAGATTGCACCCACAGGAAAATATACAACGGCGTAAGATCTGGGTATCGTGGTGGCCATAAACTGATTCCTGACGTCCAATCCAGTGGTCGGGGTTTGCCTATCCATTCAATCACATACAGGAGCACAGGAATGCGCCGAAGACCCATCATGGACTCTCATTCATTTATCATTATTTACCGTATTTTTCTCGTAAAATATGGATCTTACAGAAAATAGTTTTTAAGGCACATTTTATGCATACCGAACAAGGAATCTAGCTGTGAACAGTTTGGGCGCTATTTATGGGACACTCAGTATAGAGTATGTTTCATGCTTTCTATCTTTAGAGTACAAATTGTGAAGTTTTAGTTGAACTTAAATTGAAATTTATTGAATAATAAATGTATAAAATTATAATGCGTTATGTATGTATACATAAAGCTATGCATGTTATATGCTTTTCTTTGCATAAGGAGCAGTAATTACACTTCTATCAGAATGTATATCAATTAAAAACAAAATAGTAGAAAAGGCAGAAGTAAGAAAATCATGTAAGTTATCTATTGATTTTAGGGGGATATATTTAAAATTAGGCATTAATTTTTAATTTATCATTTAATACAGAAAAAAATGCACTCGTAGGCAATAAACGATCAAATTTCTTTTATATTAATTTTAAAAAAAATTAAAAGTAAAAAACTTTTTAAAAAACAAGCTTTTATTTAAAAGCGCTAAAAAGAAAAACATAAACTTTACCTTTAAAACTTTTTTTACTATCAACTTATAAGGTCATTACACAATTTATATGATATGAAAGCTTGTCACAAGATTTAAGTAATCGTATTTACTGAGTTTGAAATTTTAAAAAATTAAAATCAATCAGATTAAGTTATTTAATTTACTTATTTATCTACACAGGTAAATCTCGCGACAAGCTTTTATATCATATAAATTGTGTAATGACGTTATAAGTTGATAGTAAAAAAAGTTTTAAAGGAAAAGTTTGTTTTTCTTTTTAGCGCGTTTAAATAAAAGCTTGTTTTTAAAAAGTTTTTTTACTTTTAATTTATTTTTTACTTTTTAGTTATCGCTGGATAGGTTTCTCGGTCTGTTGATCTCATTCAGCGCTGGTTTGCCATCCCTGGTTTAGCTGAATCAATTCTCGCAAAAAGGGTATTAGACGAAAAACATAATTTTTTTTAAATCCGTAATTTTTAAGCAATTTTTTCAATCTTTATACAGTTTTGGGGTAATATTGTTCTACACACGAAAAACAGTTTCGTGATATTATCTTTATAAATGATGAAGTTATTAAATATTTAATTAAAAATTTGAATATGTTTTGTAAAATCTTTAAAAAAAAGTTTTCGGCATTTTATTTTTTAATTCACTGATTCAAAAAGAGAAATGCATGAACTTATTTAGAAAAAAACATCGTTTTCATAACACGAAAATAAATTCATAAGCAACGATTTAGAAATAATGTTTATAAAAACGCATCAGTTTTAACTAATTTTTTAAAAAATTGTAAAAAATAGAAAATATCATTAATTAGTAAAAAAAAATATACCGTATCGGGGTGAAATAAATGATCTTTTCAATTCTGTTATTATTTTTTGTCTGATTTTAAAAGCAAAAATTAGATGGCTATTTTAAAAAGGTAGAAAAAGTCGGAACTTCACTCGGCCGAAACGGAAATGAGGCTTGGCGAAATAAACAACACACAGGGTAAAACAATAATGCGTTTTAAGGTTTTTAATTATTATCTTTTTAACCAATTGCAATATCGGAATATAAATGGTCAAAACATGCATTGCCATCCAAACTAAACGTGTATACAAAATTTCAGCTCAATCGGTTGAAGATATCAGCTTCAAAATTGAGTTGCAAGATTCCACCGGAACAAATCACATACATACATTGCAAGTTAAACAAAAGTTTGTAAAAAAGATGCTTTCTGCTTTAAACTATATTTTTTAAAAATAGTTTTCTATAGGCATTAACATATAAACAAAAAAAAAAAAACATTTTTCTTTTCGGTTTTCATGGATTAGTTTTTTCTTTCCATTTTTCTAAGGTTTTAGCAGGAGTACTTAAATTTCTCTCAACAATATTTGCTTATCTATACATGGGCAATCACAAAAATTATATAATATATATATATTGCTGTGTATTGTTTATTCGATTGAGGAATAAACTTTCGTTTCAATCATTTCTAACGGATTACATAAATTTAAATTTAGATTTTGTGAGCGTGGGTGATTCTAGGACTCCCTTGGCCTCTCCTGGATTAAGGAGAAATCATGTTGTGAGATCGTGGCCGACGATCTCAACTCGTGAATTCGTGTCCTCGTGTCAATGACGATCCTAACTGAATAATAGCTAATAAACTTTAAAGTTATCGAGGCTCAAAGTTTTGTTGTTGGATTGGTGTGGAAGATTGGAGAAAAGATTACGGGCTCTGATTGTTCAAAATTACGTAGGGCGTAAATAGCTTCAAAGTTGACGATATTAATACAATCATATGAAAACTTACAAAGGTATAAAAAGTAGTGAATATTCATTTAATTTTGATTTGATACGTATTTATCAAACTCATTGCGAATTAAAAATAGAAATGATTACAACGATTCATTTAAGGATGTATCTTTTGTGATATAATATACTCTCAAAAGTTAGTCTCATTATAACTGAATTGTATATCATTATGGGAGCTGTTCTTACCATTATTTTGCAGTGCAGACATAACAAAACAAATAATCGCGGGCTGATTAATTTTCCATCACCACATAATATTTCGTCTGAAAGCTCCACTAAGGTCTTTATTAGTCTTTGAGAAGTAAAATGGCACTGAATTCAAACAATTAATTCCTCTTTAAACATTGTACTCAGTCACAAGGAGAGGATGTCCGTTAAATAAATATTTGCGAATGAAGGAACATATCTCTCCATGTCATGTTTATTTAGTTCTCGTTCATTAAGTTCACTAATTATTTTTAAATCTCGGAATCATGTTATTTTTGTTTCCTGTTTAATACAATGCCTGAAAAACTTAAGCGTTCGGTTGTTTTAAATTACTAAATTCCTTATTTTAATTCGAAATGACAATTTTGTTGAAGTAATGATTGCGAGATAAATAAAAATGAGATTCGGAAAAAAAATTATTTCCTTTTTTTAAGAATGTGCTTAGATTTTTTTATTGAAAGGATTCTTTTAGACTGCTGTTTTGATAACTTTTTTTAAATTTAGATTCTATTCTTCTTAAAAAAATAAGTTCAAAAATGTTCTTATTTGTTGATGCTTCAAAATTCAATTTAAATCAGTTGTAGTTTTTTTTTTTTTTTGCTTAGAAGAGTTTTAGAAAAATGAATAAATCAAAAAAAAAATTGTCTATGTGAAGTTTTTTCCTTCTTCCTCTTTCCTTCCTTTTTCCTTCCAATTTTTTTCAAACAAAAAATCAATATAATGAATACACTGTTTCATTATAAAATTGAAACACTAGGAATAGAAGCATAAAATAAATGTTACTTATTATATGTATACAGTATAATAGAAAAGATGATAAAATTTGCTGGCCATTTGAGGGTATTCAGATTCTAAAATTATTCCACACAACTGACATCTCTGTCAGATAAATTGGGCTTAACCCAGTTAAGAATCGTATGAAAATGACATTTGATATCATATAAGAGCAAGCCATTCCATGCCACTTCAAGTCTACGGGACATGATTCGTAGTGACTGAAGTGCGATGGCAGCTAAGCAGCTCATCAGCAACTTATCGCCAAATGTTTTCAATGGGGAAAAAACTGAAAAACGTGCTGTTCATTGCAAGCTGCCTTTTTTTTAAAAAAAATAAAAAATCTAACAAAACAAATTTTAACGCAATACATATTTGTTTCCAGATTATTCTATTTTATTGTTCTCCCATTTCATAGGTTGATTGCTTATAACCATCGCAAACTTCAGCAATGAGACGAGGACGGCACACATATACATGACCTGCATTTCCAGTTCAAACATTCACTCTACGTCGATTTAAGAACAAACCATCAATGGATTTAATGGGGCAGCGGCAGCCTAATGATTTTGGTTATGGATTTGTAGCCGGTGAGTCACGGGTATGAATCCAGGTGTCAGTGAGAGAGAGGCTAGCTCAAGTATCATTTTCACCCCTTGAACCAGGTTTAAAATCACGATGTCTGTCACCAAAAACCCTTGTGTTGCCTCAGAGTGCGACGTTGGTATTATTCTCAATATCAAAATTATTTTTATTTTATTTTATATGTGGTGGAACATTAAATTCAAAACTGAAAACAAAGTAACAAATTATTTATTGTAATACATTTAGCGAAAACTATTTTTTTTGTATTTATTTTTTAAAAACAAAATCAACTGTTTTCTCTCTTTCATATTCTAAAATAATTTACTTTCGATGTTTATTTAAAAGTATTAGGATTTAAGGCAGTACTTTAGAAATAATCTAACTCGATGCAAATACACTTTGTAAAAATTAAATTTTATGCGTTTGTCATCAGAAAGGTCCACAATGTTTAACTTTATTTGTAATTGACAAATTTATTTTGCGTTATGATATCAATAAAATAAAAAAAAATGTTATCGATTTAAAATGAAGAGCTTAACAATTCATTATCGTCATCTTATTAAAGTCCTAGCTAGGGAAGTTTTGTTTATGCCATCTAATTTCCTTAAATCCGAAAGTAAATTATCTCTTTCGAAATTCTCTACATCTAAATAACATCGTCAAAACGCATGCCGCAAATAATCAAAATTGGCAGCAAAACATATACATGCGTTATTAGAAACATTTTAATACGTTCAACAAAATTGAAATTTCCTTAAATCTATTTACCAAGCAAACAACAACTAAAAATTATTAAACGAATTACTTTCCGATCCTCTATTCTGAAAAGTTTACTTTGCGCAACTTACTTTATCTCTTAATCTTCTTAAGTTAATGAAAACGTGGCATCGTTCTTTGCTCCGGGACAAATAATCTTTTCAAATATTCATTGATCCCCTCGAATTGCTCCCCAGAAATATTTTAATAAAGAAGTCACTTTTCTCGCTCCGCTGGGTACAGACTGAATATTTACGAAGCAAATCTACTGCATGAACTTTTCCGAAGTGCTTACGGTTTAGCGAATAATTACTTTTAATATAATCCTTCCGATTCCAAATTTACTTGATGGAATTTATATTCCGAATTTTCTTCGATTTTGGATTTGTCTTGGCGGAAGTTTATGCCACACGCATTCACTCTTTGTAGTTATCGTTAGTTGAATAATTTTATAATATAGTGCAAAGGAAGGAAATGTTTTATGAATTACTTATGTTTAATTTATATTGTTAATATATACATAGTAAATTAAAATTGCTATAATGACTGAATGCCATTTTTATTTTAAATACATAGTTCCATCCCTGTGTTTCGAAACACTAGGCAAAAAAAAACTAAGACGAGAGAGAGAATGCAACGAAAAAAGAACATTCAAAAGATTAGAGACAAATTTCAAGTTTTTCATACTTTACAGGTATTCTATACGTTAAACCCTGGTTATACGGCAAACATCAATGCGATTGTCCACTTCCTGCCACTATACTCGACATGGTGTTATTGACCCAACATGTTATCCGTGTTATCCAAAAACTTGGTTTATAACATGTGACCTAGTTTTTTTACCCTCTTTTTTGCGTGATGTATTAGAACTGCATGAAAGGAAAACGTGATATCAATAACGTTAGCTAATACCATGTTGAGGGGAGTGTGGAAGGAACTGGGATATCACTATTAATGTTATGCTGCATAGCCTAGAACAGCAGTTCCTAAATTTTGGTCTATGGACTCCTAGAAGACCCTAGCGCATTTCCAGGGAGTCCGCGATGGTCTCTCATTTAATGTTAAGATTTCCTCTTTTACAGACCCTGCAAGACTTCGTTGAAAAATTGAAAGATGTGTCATCCTAGACTGGATCACCAAATTGCCCAAATTGAAGAAACTACTAGAACATGTATTTCGATCAAGAATATGAAGTTAGGGCAGTGTTTCTCTAACTGTGGGGCGTGCCCCCTTGGGGGTCGTGATAAATCTAAGAGGGGGACGCGAGCATATTGTAAAGTCGAAAACAAAAGATTATTTAAAAAGTTGTTAATTTACTCAAAGTAAACAAACAAAATACATTCTGACATAAAAATAAAATAAATATAAAATATATATAAAATAAAATATATATATAATAAAATAAAAATAAAATATATATAAAAATTGACATGTATATGCATTTTTTGTGGAGAAGGTTTTTGTGCTATTCACTTTGTTGCAGCTCCTCGCCAGGTGACGCTACATCACATCAACTTCTGCACCGTTCAACCAATCGCCAAATTGACAAAATGGTTGCAAAAATGATGCCAACTTGGCTCGATCGCCAACATTTCGCTATGTTTCCACTGAATCGCCATTATAATGTAAGGAACGACGTTGCCTGCGAATATTACAATTTTAACATAAAATAAATGCAGCAGAAAGTAATATTAACGCAGTACATATCCAAATATGCATTGTTTACACTATTTTAAGGGTTCATTACACAAAATTTGTAACTATGTGTTACTTTTGCATAGCAGAAATCAGCTTAGGAAGATGATTTCAAAAATCGACCCACAAAAGAGCTACGGAGCGTTAGAAATACAAAAAAAAATCCTTTTTATCACAGCTATTAGATCTACACACTTAAAATTTAACAAATATGGTTTTTTGTTCAGCTGAGATATGCAAAAAGCTTTTTTTTTTGTTTAATTTGTAATTCACTTAAAATTAATCGATTAAAAACTTCTTTATCCTTCAATCTGTATTGTTTAATTTTTCAAATCGCACGTTTGAAGAAAGGGTATACCAGCTCTTACATACTAAAATGTAAACTGTTGAGCTCCCCGTGTTTCACTTGGTGTGGTGTGGTAGTTAGGAGAGGGGGTGCCAGCTCAGGTGTCGTCCGCGTCACTTGACCATGGTACAAAATTACGCAGACCGTCGCCAAAAGCCCTCGTGTATAGCTGAATAGTGCGACGTTAATATTCACTCACTCAACTCCCCGCGTTTCATTCAATAGGTTTAGATTGTATTTGATAGTCATTACAATTCCATTTTGTTTAACAAAAAGTATGCTAAACTAATAAATAATGTTAATTATCTAAATAATATTGTTATAGATATAGCGATGAAAGATTAAAATATTAAGTAATTCTATTGCGTTGTATAAAATTCTGCCATCAAATTTATTTTACTAGCTCCGTGATTTAATTGGCGGTCGCGATAAACGAGCAATTACGGTTCCGAGTTAATGTCCGAACATGTTTCAGAATTTTTGCTACATCAAGTCAACGTAGCATAGAAGGTTGGTGCATGTTAAGTAATTCAAAACTCGAAGCCCTTTAATTGGAGACTGGGGATATCAGCTCAGATTTCGTCCTCACACTGCCTAACCGTTGTTCAAAATTACAAAGCCAGTAGCTCCTGTGCGGAATTTAGCGCAATGTTAATAAGCGACCAAACATTATTAAGCTATCCATTTGTTAATACAAAAGAATTTTATTTAAAATTTCACACTAAATTTGAATGTGCGTGTAAGTAGTGAAATGGATTTATACGAATCGCCAGAACTCGAATAAATTTGGACCGAAGGGTGGTCGAGATTGTGCAAATGTCGGGTTATCGAGAATGGAATTAAACAAGTATAATACAAACTTTTTTTAACGTCAATTCCTATTTTATTAGAAAACATACTGGCGCCATCTGTTGCAGCTTGTCGTAACTACGACAGAATCAACGCAGAATAAATTTAAAATTAAAAAATAAAATTTAATTAATGAATAAATATTTGAAAAAACTTTATAAACATCAAGTGTCATCACTACAAACTTAAAAATATTTATTTAAACTTGAATGGAAGGATAGGAAGAATTTTATTAAAGTTGAACAAAATTTATATAGGAAGATAGTGAACACACAAAAAGTAGAAATTTTGAAAAAGAATAAGTACGAGTGTTTTCTCAGATAATATTGTCCTGCCCTTATGTGTATTGTTTGTTTGAGAATACAACAGAAAATAAACTGCCGAAATACCCTTAAACAAAGGGAAAATACGCATTTTATAAACACATAGAACATTTGTTACATGAAAATGAAATTAATGAATTCGTAGTATACAGTAATTTACCTAATCAGACACACCTACGAAAAATACTTATAAAATTTTCTAATACGAAAATTAAAAACGGAACCTTGCAAAAATTGGCCATTTTTTTTTAAATGTGTAATGTCCTGTTGTTTTTCGTACTGATTTCTGCGTTTTGTAGCTTTATCAAACGACGAAGGAAAAGTTATTACATTACCGAAGCACCTTGTTGCTCAAAATACTTTGAAGGGTTAATTCCTCAGCCTTTAGTCTCTCCCCATATAATATTATAGGAGTTTCTACGGTGTCTCAACGTTAATGGCATTATAATATTTGGAATTTTTTCATAACCTGTGCACTTGGATTTTTTCGATCTACAAAGGAGTGACCGGGTTACTGAGTGCCAAGTATTTGGGAAACTACTGTACTATATTTATATTATTATTCGTTTTCACAAAATGTAGTTAGGTAGTCTCTAAGCCCTTATAGGATACATCCTAATTATATATCAATGCTTATCTGATACGTAATGAAGTTACCGAAAATAAGCCTAATTTTGGCATTCTAATTATGTTATAACTTTACACATTCCATATATATAGAAAGTCATTATTTAATCTGAAGTACTTTTGAATATTTTAACCGGGGTGTCGTTGGTTTGAGACCCGGGGCTATTGAAGGCCCGCCGTGTAGAGAAGGTTGAGCATGTTAAATCTGTTGAGCTCAAATAATTCCATTGGCGTAAAGTTGTAGTTTAGTAGGGAGGGCGCAGTTCAGTCATCCTCGTAATTTGACCGAGGATAAAAAATTGCAAGGACCGTCACCCATAAAACCCATGTTGCTTTATAGTGTGCAATGTTCATGTCTCTCTCTCCCTCTAGGATGTTTTAAAATGGAAGCAAAACTTCATTTTATTTTACAGACATTTTATTCTTGGAAAATTTCCTAAGCTTGCACATAATTCATGGCGTTGAAGTCTTTATTAGAATCGAAGGAGGGCTATAAGAAATTTTTCTAAATAAATTTAACAAAAAAAATATATATTTCCAAGAAAAAGTTCCCCATTTTAATGCCAAGCTTGGGCAATTTTCTGAAAATATCTTTCGTGAATATGTGAAACCTTCATGTGATATTTTATTTGTATTTTCTTCGGGTAAAATTGTAAAATTTTCCATTTACTTTTTTTTTATGTTTTATTTTATTTTAAAGTTTGAAGTGTTTCATTATTATTGTACATTGCTGCTTTCTAACGAATGATAGGGTTTTGAAAAAAGGCTAAGCGTAGCATAGTAATTAACAATACTATCTGAAGTGAAATTTTAGAAACATTTTTATTGGCTTATGGTGAAAAACCATTTTAACAAATTCAGATATGCATACAACTTTGACACTTTTCATGATGTTTGCATGCTAAACTATACCTGCAGTTTGCTAAGTCGTTATAAATTAATATACAATATAAATATGAGTAGTTCAACATTTTTCTTTTAAAATAAGTTGAAACAAAATTAATATAGATTTTTTTAATATATTGCAAAAATAGAAAAAAAGATTTAAATATTTTATATTTATACGCTACTTTAATAATACATATAAAAACTTTTAAAAAATATCTAGTTAGCCCCCCCCCTCCCCTTGTTCCTTTGTCAATCTAATCATAGATGTAGAAAAAATTGCGGAAGAACAGGACAGTTACGATAACTTCAATAGTGAAGCGAGATTATAGCAGAGCAGAAATTTCTAAATGCATGGGAATCATCCCAGTCAATAAAAATGTAGAAACGCATAAAAGTACTCTTAAAATAACGCAGTTTAACATAAATTTAATGTGGCTCTGACAGGAATCGAACAAACTACTTTGAAGGAAGCAGACGATTATGGACACCTTTCTATGTAATAGTACTAATTAATGAATCGATAATTCATATTACCATCATGTATATCGAATTAAATCGATACTATTAAAGAATCAATAGCTAGTTACTACATCATCATTATTCTGTACGGAAGATAAAAATAATTCTATTAAGATAATTCAAGATACTTTACGGATTATTTTTAATTTTTTTATTTACATTCCCATTTATTAAATTAAATAAACATTTATTTTCATCAATTTGTTCTATCTTTTATTCGATTTGCATTAATAATAATAATAGTTTTAAGCAAAATTTTCAAAACAATAAAAGAACAAGTTACATTATTAGTAAAATAAAGTAATACGTTAAAAAAAAAGATATTACAAAATAATCTATATGAAAAAAAAACTTCTATGTTCTAATGTAATGTTAGTTCTGACGTAAAAGCAATAAAAATAATTCCAATGAGTAAGAGAATACGAGATCATTAAAGGATCGTTTGTTACTATAATAAGCCCAAATTATAAAGCTATTTCGGTGACATAATACGGCAATCGTATAGAAAAGAATATTTACGTCGAAATCCATCAAGAAAAAAAATCAATTTTAACAATCTAGTTTTTATATAAGTACCACCACATAGCAATGAAAGTATAAATAATATTTTCCACAATAAACGAGGACCAATTTAACTTTTTCTCTTGCTCCATAAAATGTATTTTTATTTTTCCATATTTACAATTTAATAATGTAATCATTTGTCTCAACACACACAAACTTCATTCAAATATTCACTCAAAGCAACTTTTATTCTATCAGATAAATTTTAAAAAATATACTAAATATTATCACGTAATTTGTGTGAAATAAATTCCTCTTAAAATATCACTTCCAAAACTTCATCCATTTAAAAATTTAGTTACAAATAAGTTACATAAACTTTTCTTCGACAATTACGTATAGATTTTCTTAAGATATATTCGATGGTTATCAATAAGGCACACATACACTGAATATTCTCAAATTAAATATTAGTACATCTCTAAATTGAGCATTTTTGGAAGCAGAATTGAAATATTAAAAAAAAAATATTTCACTTTAAATAGCACTTCTCTATATTGAAAAATTAAAAATATAACTATAATTTTTAGCTAGTCTTTAACATTTCTCAGAGATCAAAGCAACATTACGAATTTCTTTTGAAATTGTTCTCCAATGATGCTTGAATGTCTGGCTATATGTATATGCGCAATAAAAAATGCATGTTATGCATTAATAGATCATAATTTCCTAAACATATTTTCTTGTAAAGAAACTATGGTCTTAAAAATTATTCACCACTAAATATAAAGAAACAAACAATTTAACTTTTTTTTAACAAAATTATAAATTCCCAAACTAATTGTTTTTTTAAAAATTAAATTACTTTATAAATATTAATTACCGACGAATAACATAACATGATTGAAACAAGGAAAAATAATAAACCATTTCATACCAATTTTTTATACGGAACAATTTTTATGCAAAGGAAACATTAATGCTTACCGTAAATATACATAAAAAATATTCCGAAGCCAATCTCTCTTTCAGACCTCCTGCTTCCCTTTCCTCATTCCCTATTTCAAGGTCACTGTGCCAAGTGATTTCCGCTGATCCTGGTAAAGAGAAGAAGATGCTGGAGCAAAGGAATTCTCTGTCCGATCGCTAAACCAAACGATTCCGTTCTGCTCCCTCGCAGGTCCCGCGCGTGGGAGGAGCACCCCCAGTTTCTAATTCAAGAGCTCCACCTAGCGGCAGGGACTAAAATTTCCATTTTCATTCTTACAGTCCCTCAATGTGATTCAAAGAAAAAAACCCATCAAAAAACAAAAGGAATACTAAGATGGGAGAGAGAGAGAAAATCAAGAGAGCAATTCTGAATTTCGTTCCATTTTCCGTTTTTCCAGCAGATCTCAAAAACGTTCTATTTGTAGTTTTTGTATAGAGGGAATACTTTTAACCACAACGATTCTGATTTCCCCCTATTTCCGCACCCCTCAGGGGACTTTATGTGACGTCACAGAAGGCAACAGGTGCTTCGTGTTTCCATGGAAACCTGAATTCTGAGCCTAATAGGGGGAGGGAGGGAGGAAGAAGAAACGGGATGAGCCAAGGCTGGCAAGACCTCGATCAACCAGGATTTCGGTTCCTCCATTTCCGGTGAAACCTTTTAAATAAATCAGAACCAAAAATGCAGTTTTTGCATCCCATGTAAAGTCTTGTTCGTAGAAACGCCTCAGTGATTCATCATTTTAGTTGGATCCCAGCCTAATGTTAGCGTGCCGAGTTCTAGAAAAATGCTGGTACTTCTTTTTTTTTCCTTTGAGGAAAAGGAAATATAAAAATTCTTATAACAAATGACCTTTTTATGTTTGGAGCATTGTTTTATTTTGTATGAACGTCAGGATTTCTCGCTGGAGACTCTAGAATTAAAAAAAAACTCATTTTAATTCAAGCAAATTTAATTTGAGGTTGAATTAAATGCCTTGAAATGTAAATTAGAAAGGACAAAATAAAAATTCTTTAGAAACTATGGCTACACAATTAAGGCAGCAGAAAAATTTTGGAGTAATTAATTAATTCGTTTTTATGCTGTATGCATTGCTGAAAGAAAAAAAAAAAAGATGAGAGACATAGATTATGAGAAATGAAATAGAAAAATTGCATAGATTTTTCTTGCCTTTTTAATTCATATCTGCCATTGTTAATAGGGTAAAAGTAATATATGTTATTCAAGAGGTAGGAAGATGGTAGGAGAGATACGTTTTTGAAAATTCGTATATTTGAATAATTTTATTTGTATGGTGATTTAAATATTCCATTGAAAAAAAATAGAATAATGTATAAAAAAAATTCAATACATTGAAAAAAATTTTTTAGAGAAATACATAAAACCAAATTTTTGAATAAAAAATTTAAATTATATTATTTTTATATTTCTATAACATATTTACGAAAAGTTCGTAAAATTTATAAATTTTTTTACATAAAGATTAAGCATTAATTTAATGTAAAATTAATTGGGTTTGGTATTTGTTTTCATGTGTTGTGTTTGATACAGATACATTTAAGAAAAATAATTCTTAATATAAGAATAAAATGATAAGCGAGAAAATGAATTCCATCGTGGTAAAAGCGTGGGGTGCTTCATACTACATGCCTTTACATTACTTACATTTTTACTAACTCGACATTTTTACTAACTTTACTAATGCTACTTACATTTTTACACTAACTCGACATTTTGGAATAGAACAAGTAAGAAACTATAATAACTGATATCGAGCACCCCCTGCTTTTACCACAATGACATTAATTGTCTCGTTAATCATTTTACTCTTATATTAAGAATTATTTTTTTTTTACTTTTTAGTTCTTTTCAGTATAAAAGCGTGTGTTTTAGATTATTTAAACTATGATTTATTCCTATTTTTTGTCAAATCTACAATAAAGGCGTATTTTTTAGTTCCTTTTAAACAATCATTTATTCCGTGGTGAATTAATCTTAAATGCGTAATTTTTTTAGAATCTGGAATACCCATTGGCGTTTTCGCTTTAGGGTTGAAATTTAATCTTTTAATCACCAAATCTAGAAATGGGAAATCGTTAATCCTAATCAGGACAATAGAACAAAATTATTAAATTATTGTATTGTCATCAGTCCTTGATGAATCTGCAAGATTTCGAATTAATCTGACCTTTTAAAATGGGTAAAAATCGAGTTCAAAGCTTCCGTTACATACAAGTAAAGCATGTCAAACATTTTTATATGGATTAATTTGGAATAAATATGAGTATCCCATTCAAAGTAGGGATATAAAGCTATTTTGTAGTTAAAACTAAGATGGGAATGAAATATATACCATTCGGCTGTAGTTTAGAAATCGAAATGATAGTGTGGTCGAGGTACCTATCATTATGGTCAACGAAATGGTAGCCGGCATGCCGTGTGTTCGATTTGTAGTACCACTGAAGACCGGTGGCTGCGGTAGCCTAGTGGTTAAGATAACGGATTCGTGGCCAAGACGTATCATTAGCTCGAGCCTAGTACCATTAAAGACCCACCATGTAGGGGTCGATGCACGTTCAATCTGTCAAAGATCAAACGTCTTACTGTTGGTGTGGTGTGAAAGTTATTAGATGAGTGGTGCCAACTCAGGTGTCCTCTGTCTCTTGACCAGGTTCAAAATTACGAATGTCGCCCAAAGCTCTCGTGTAGCTGAACAGTGTAATGTTAATATTCACTCACTCACTTTCTTTGGTGTGTTGTAGAAGTTAGGAGAGAACGGGGTGCCAGCTCTGGTATCATCCTTATCCCTTGACCATGGGTCAAAATGACGGTTTCCTTCGCCAAAAGCCCACGAGTAGATGGATAAGTGCGACGTTAATATTCACTCATTAATTCACCACTGAAACCCCGCCGTGTACAGAGACTGATGCACGTTAAATCTATCGAAATTAAAAGTCCACGCGGTGACATGGATGTTTGGAGAGGGGATGCCAGCTTAAATGTGTTTCTCGTCACTTGACCGATGCTCAAAATTACGATGTATATTGTACCGTCTTGTTGCTTTATTGTGTGACCAGGGGCGTAGCTACCACCGTATAAGCCGTATGAATTATACGGGGCCCCCAAGCAACAGGGGCCTCACATATGTGTAACTACAGTTCAACTAACAGAGTTCTCATATCTAAATAAGGGTCCCAAAAGAATTTTGATACAGGGCCTACTCAGAACTAGCTACGCCAGTGAGGGCAACGTAAATAAACTTTGACACTCACTCAAATTGATAATGGAAAATTGTGTTTCTTTAATAATTTGAAGCATATGTTCAAGTACACTTTTGAACTTAATACCAAACCTTCATTGATACATATTCCAATGCAGTTGAAGATTTTAACTCATAAGTAAAAAAATAACAATTATTGTGTGAATTGCTTTTAGGAAAAAAGAATTATTACACATAAATCGGGAAAAAACGAATGAATTCATTAAACTCATATCCCCGCCCAACTTTTAAAAGGAAAAAAAAAACAAGCTAAGGTTATTGAAATGATACTTGCATATATATAAAAATATTTGTGTAATTTTTATGTGTTCCAGTAATTTTCTGTAACATTTATCAATGTTTTTTTATTTTTTACAATTTAGTATTCTATTTTTTTATTTAATCTTAGTAGAATAAATTGTATATTTTCATGATCAAATTTTCTAATCGACATTATCTATTATTAATGTTCAGATAATCATTTTTATTTAAAATAAAGATTTTAAATCTGTTAGAATGTTTTTATAAAATATTTTTAAACTTTTATTTAAACTTCCAATTTACCCTTTGTTCTTGTTTGCATTTTATTGATTTTTATTTTCAATCAAAGAACATTATTCTTAGTGAATAATTTACGTAGTAAATTATATCATTTCAGCTTAAATACCTTAACACGGAAATAATAAGATAGTAATCAGTTAATTTTGTTTTGGGGTTAAAAATATTTGGGTATAGGTAGAAGAAGTTATTCGCGAAAACGTATTCCCTGTGTATCAATGATATGAAATGATATTCAAACTTATAATTCAATGCTGTTAACTTTTACAGCTATACCTTGATTTACGCGAATTCGTATTCACGCTATTTTCAAATCTCATGGATTCGTCGTTTGAGCGCTAAAGAACGAGCTTTTGTCTCGTTTGTAGCTCTCAAACTATTTTTTTCAAATGGAAGACATTTGAAAATATTTAGATGTTTTGATGCAGTAGGATTATTGGATAATCTTGGAATAAAAAGACCACCGGCACCACCAAAAACTTTAAGGGGTGACTGAAGAAAATATTTTCCTTTTTTTTTCACCATTGAAACTTAGACAGAATCAGTGCCCGACCCTGATGAAATTACTAATGTGTTTGGAGAAGTTGTTGATCTTGCGAGGCAAGTAAATGTAGAAGTAGATAGTGACGATGTTTAAGAACTGCTGGATTCCCACAATCAGGAGCTGACAATTGCTGTGCTATAGAAATGCATGAGCAAGACATTGAAAAACTTGATTCTTTCTACCCAGTGTTCAGTCAGAGGATCGAGAATGACGGTGTTGAGTACTTGACAGATGGTATCAGTTTAATTAAAAATGGGTTGCACATTTTAGAAAATTTACACTCAAACTAAGATCGTATTTTTTCCAACAAAAAAATTAATAAAATAATTATTAGCATACTTCGAGTAAATATTATGGGGAAACACATTTTTGAGCCACAACCGACTACTTTGTTAGAAATTACAAAACCTACTACATGAAAATAATTTTGATTTGCAATTTTGTATTTGTTATTTAAGATATTATGGAACTTTTTTTTTGTCTAAGTTATTATCTTCGTTCTTCTTTGGTCCCAACTAAAAATAATGTATGTGTATTTATATACAAAAATGGTACTCCCACTTACGCTTTTATCAATCAGTCCTACATATTGTGTAAGTTGGGAGTTTTATTGTATATTATCTATTATACTATCTGATAAACAGCTTGTTGCAAAAAATTAGAAAAATGCAGATGTCTAGTTTTGTGGACATTATTTTAGATAATGGAGTAATTATTATTTGGTAGTATTCTGATGAGAAAAGAGCAATTGCTATGTTAACAATTCATTAAGTTATTTTAAACATAGATACCATTTTTATCATAAATTATATGCGATTGATAAATCTTACTTTTTTAACAATCAATTGATTAAATCAACTACTTATACAGGGAAAATTATATGTAAATTGTATCCGATCTTTTAATACTTATTTCCAACTATTGAATCTGGATTTTCTCGTTATTTCTTCTTAAATATTTCTACTACAATTCATTTTTCTTTATTCAGGAATCTAAGTAATAGTCAAGGAAAAAGATGGCTATATTGACTTAAGTATGAAATACTTCAAGGATGTCGCTATTGAAAAATAACATCAAGGGTTGTTTTTTTGGCACATTATATTTCAAAAACTTCGTAAAATATTAAAATGTTGGCAAAAGTAAACTAGTAATTATTTATTTTAGTTCAATATTATCAGCTCTATGAATCTTATGAAGGTAAATAATAGTTTGAATAAAATATAAGATTAAAAAAATGAGTTTTGCATAGTTTTAGAATAATTAACAATTATACTGCACTCAGTTCAAAACAGAAGCATTCATTTTTTTCGTATGACTAGTGAATACGCAACTAATAACCAAGAAGAAAAAATAACATAATCAATGTTGACATGTGGTACCTAAAATAAAGGCTCTTATTAAAATATTATAACTTCTCTAAAATTCTAGAATATATTGTGCTGATTCATGAGTTTTTTTTTTTTGGTGTCATTTCCATTAAAATTGGATTAGACCAATAACAAATTCCCTATTAGAATTACTTAGACTATACTTATGTAAATTGAGGTATTATTTATTCACCCATTTAGAAATGCATTAAGGAATCCGACTATATATATAATTGCAACAGCCTTTTTTTCAAAAAATGGAGACACGGAGATTTTTTGTGGTTTTTAGATTTGTTTATATGCAAACATCAAGAGGAAAAAAATAAATTATTATTAATAAAATGGGAAAAAATGGATAAAAATTTACAAAAAATAACAAACTCGGTCCATTGTATATCAAAGGTTTATGTTCAAATTTTCAATTTTTCAATTCTGATGTGTTGATATGTTATTAAATTTTGAAATGACCTCCAGAATAAGAGATATTATAATTTTTACAAAAACTAGAGCTCTTTATCTTAGTTATTATATGAAATTGCTTAAAAATCATTGATTATATTAACATAAGGGACTGTAAATTTTGTAAGAAAACAGTGATAGATATACTATTATACAGAACATACACAACAAATTTCAGTAAATTATTTTCAAAACTTTTTGAGCAATCACTGTCCCTGTCAGTGGATTTTTCAAAAAACGCATTTCGAGTAAAACGCGTTTCAAAGTATGACATCTTGCCGTAAGTAATGACATCTGCTTTTACTGAAACTCTTGTAGTTTTTGTTTTAGTGAACGGAAAATAATAAACTTGGTATTTTTACAAAGCTAATCAGATGGCCTATAAAATATAATCATAAGGAAATTTAATTTTTGGCAAAATTCACAATTTTAGGGTAGTCGGATACTTTAAGAATCAGTAATAAGGTAAGTATTTAATTAAAATTAAGAAGCACGATAAACAACGCGCCATTAATTAGAAATCCATGAACAAAAACAATAAATAGAATAAAATTGAAAACTCTCTTTTTGAAATTTACTATACTTTGAAATACAAGGGTGATCAAATGAAAAGGTACGAAACGACATAAAAATGAAACAGTTAAATATTTGCATATTCCGCCAAGGGAGAATGTAGCGAGACATCTCGGGATGCCATTGGAGACTCTGACTGGGATCGGATCATGCGCGGGTGCCCGCATGCGCAGGAGAGAGTAAAGGCTCTCATAAAAAGCGGCGTCCAAATGATACGAGCACAGAATTACTCGAGCACAGAAAAAGCATTAACTCCGATGTGTACTGTGAGACACTCCGACGCCTACGCAGGTCCATCAAGAACAAAAGACCGGGGCTGCTCACGGAGGGTGTGGTTCTGCTCCATGATAACGCGCGTCCACACGTCTCCAGAGTCACACAAATGGAACTGAACAAGTTCCAATGGGAGACGTTGGACCATCCGCCCTACAGTCCGGACATGTCATCCTGCGATTTCCCTGTGTTTGGTCCACTGAAGAAACACCTGAAAGGGAAGCGTTTCAACTCGGACGACGTACTCAGGGACACTGTGAAGTACTGGGTATCGTCACAGTCACAGAATTCTGGGAACAAGGAATCCTACGGCTTGTTCATCAGTGGGATCGTTGTGCTCAGGCCTATGGTGTATATTTTGAATAAAGTCTATATTTGTACCCATCGTGTCGTTTCGTACCTTTTCATTTGATCACCCCTTGTATTATTTTCACAAATATTACCAATTCCAAGCTTTATTTATTAATACAGTAGGGTGTCCCGAAAACTCGCACTTAATGACTCGGGAGTCCTGATAATTTGGCCATACCCTTGCAGGTAAGAAAAACCCTGGATGAGTTCCTGGGTGTGCAGAAGCCAGGCAGGATATGTCCGATGCAGAAATTGTCCTAATGTCATAGTTAATAAAAAAATGCCAGAAAATTATGAATAATTTAATACTATATAAGAACACTTAAAAAAACTCTTAAAATATCACATATGGAGGGACTCTTCAGTATTTTGAGTAACAAGGTTGCGTTGGTAAAATATATACGGTTCTTTCGTCGTCTTCGTGATAAACAGTAAAACTAAGAGTACAGTATGGAAAATAAAAGATCATTACACAATTCTTTAAAAAAAGTAACCAATTTTTGCTAAGTCGGCAACTTATTTTTCAATATAGACAGTATTTTTCTGTGAGGTGTGTTTTATGAAGTAAATTACTGTAAACTATGTATTCATTAATATTCAAACTGTAAATGTTCTATGCCATCACAAAGTACATGTGTCCCTCGTATAACACGGTTAATTCGGTATACCATTCTGTATCGAAACCGTGTTATACGAGTCAATTTTCTTGTAATAAATGCGAAATGCCTTCTTAGAGGGCACATTTTGCCTTTGTGTAAGGGTATTCAGGCAGTTTATTTTATTTTGTATTCTAAACTAAACAATACACATTAGTGCAGTTCAATATTTTCTGAGCAAACACTCGTACTTATTCTTTTTTTAATCCCATTCTAGATAACCTGACATTTTCACAAATTTGGCCGCCCTTCTGTCCACATTGAACGGAGTGTTTTAGACTCCACTGTGTGTACTCCTCATAGTTCTCTGTAATCAACTCTGAAATACTAGATTTTATTTATTGTTCTAAAGATATTCGAAATTATTCTAATATATACTAATTATTAGGCTAAGATCAAATACATTTGCTGATCCAACCAGACATTGAGCCAACTGTTTTTTTTAAAGTGCTGAAATTCTATCCTAGTAGATATAATCTTCTTCAGCGCAGTATAGGACTCCATATCTGTTATATTTATTATTTACATCTTGAACTATATAAGCTTTTATGCAAAAACCCATTGTTCAGACTAGATTTTTGCATTAAGAGAATCATACATCATTTATATTTTCAAAATTCTTACTGCAAATAACCTATAAAAATATTTTTATAAGCCATTGTAGGCATTTGCTCATGCATTACACCTTTTATTCTTTCAAATTCCTATCAGAACCTGTAAGACTGTTGGAAACCAGCCATTACAGTCTATTTTATCTTCCAAATGCATAGAAAATAGTAGAAAATTCGCTTTATTTTCTTACAAAATCCTCTTTCCGCCCATTGATGAAATTTACTACTATCGCATCTGCCTGAAAATATATCCCGTTTCGTCTGGCTTCAATATTACATGATATATGAATTTTGAAATGAATGGTTTTATAGAAACGGTTTTATACCATTACCTTTCAATAAATATGAAAAGTTTCTAGACTAGAAATTTACGAATGATATCAACCATTTTTGTATTGAAGAACTTTCAACGTCGCCTGTGGGATTTGTTTTTTTGTTGAATTCCTTAACGAATTATTTCTGTGAGTTTTCTGAATCTTTTTCAAGCAATAAATGTGATTTCTTACCGTATTTCTTAACCATAAAAATTCCTTTAGGTTTTATAAGTTTAGAAAAGTCTCAATTTTTACCGCATTTAAGCTTTCAAAATCTTACTATTAGGTTTTATATACATGTTATACCATACGCTATATATTGCTACGCAAAAAAAATGTACAAGAAAAATTTTAATTTTTTTTAAAATCAGTCATGATATATATACATTTTTCCAGCCAATATGATTTACGCAGTCACACAAAATAATAAAGTTTGCCTGTAGCGATATGTATAAAAGAGAAGGGGAATTTCTTGCAGATTTTTGAAATGATATATTTTGATGTTTTAAAATTCTCCCATTTTGCTCATTTCAATATTATTTTTTCAATTTTTATAGAAAAGTACAAAATTTAAGGCAACAGAAAAGGGTTTTTTAATGTTATACATATACAAGCATTGCATTGTTTTAAGGAGCACTAGGGAGGTAACATGTTCCTGCCTAATGGCGTACCTACCCTTATTGGACAAATTATGAAACTGTTCATACTCTTTGCTCAAATTATAAAACTGTAATTTACATGCATTATGTAGTTCTATTTTTTTCAATACATTGCAAGCAGGAAAAAATTAAACTTCAAGTCTTTATCTTCGCATTTTAATTTGTGCTTCAATTAAAGCTCTGCTCGAGGAGAGTTAAAATTCACAATGGAGAGTCATGTTCCCTATCTTGTGTAATCTAATCTAAGTGGCACTAAATATTTAAAAAAAAATTGGCAGTTATAGAAACTGCCGATAGAAGTGAAAACTTCGAACCTTTAGTATTAAAATTTGAAATTTCATAATGTTTGAATTAAAAATTATCAACATCAATCTCGTTTTCACATCTATTGACACTCCGAGCAACAAATAAATGCATGTTTATTATTCAAATATATTACGGGCTGTACAAGATCATGACAAAATATAAATACAATTCAATTGAAATAGCAATTAATTTACAATAATATTATTTATGGATAGTATTTGTATTTACTTAAATTTCAATGTACTTGATTTTTAACATTTTAATTGTTTGCATCGTTGTCATCATTAATTTCAACAATACTTAGACTTTTTGACCTTTCAATTATTTCATTTTGTTCTAAAAAAGATACAATAGGCTTATGGTAACTAAAGTAAGAAGGGAAAATATTTGATTCAAATTTATCTATGTATCGCGTAAAAACCGCATCGATCGTCGTTTTATATTTTGTAGTACTGAGTTTTCGATGATTGGACATATTTAAATTAAGTGTTTCATTTAGAAATTAAATTAGTGGAAGATTTTTATCATCTGCAAAGTTAATATTGAAGTCTCCACTTAAAATTATAGGTACATTATCATATTTTTCGCCAAAATCTTTTTTTCGAGTATTTCAGAACCTTGTTTTTTATAAATCATCAAATTTTCGAATAAAAATTGTTGTATCTGTCTCATAGATTTTCCAGGCGAAATATAAACGGCAACCATAAACATGTATTGCCCATTCTCGGAATCGCAACGAGCAATGCACAGTATATACACATTGAACTTTTCACTAAATCCATTCAACTTCACTTATAAGATATACACAGCACTATACGTCAGCTGTATAGCTACAGATATACTGCTATAAGCATTTCGATAACGCGAACGCATGAGATTTCACCCATCCAAAAAGTGTCTTAAGGTGAACAGCACACTGCGCATGAGCCAGTCACAGCATGTCGGTGACGTGAACTCATAAGATTTTCAACTACCAAAAAGTGCCCAACGCCGCTAAAGAAGTTTTCACTTTAAAAAAATTCGTTTGTGCAATATGTAAAATCGCGATTCCGAACGTAGTCGAATACCTTATTTATTTATTATAGATTATTTGAATATTATTATTATAGCCTTATATAACATAAAAATTTAATAGTTTATTCGAAATCAGAACACATAGTCAAAATACAAAGGTGTGAAAATGAAAAGGTACGAAACGTACTGTGCATATTAATGAAGATTTTATTTAAAGTTATACATCATAGGCCTGCGCACAACGATCCGATTGATTAATGAGCAGAAGGATTTTTTTTTGTTCCTAGAATCCCTGTGGCTATGACGAGACCCAGTCTTTCTCAGCGTCGTTGAGTTCGTCGTCCGACTTCAAGAGCTTCCCTTTCGGATGTTTTCACAGGAAACCAAACACATCGAAAGCGTAGGGTGACAATTTCCGGGCAGTAGAGCGGATTGTCAAGCTACTTCCACTTGAATAGTTCTGTGTATGTGACCTTGGAGCATGTAGACCGCATTATCATAGAGCAGAGCCACACCTCCAAGGACAGCCCCGATTTTTTGTTCTTCATAGTACTGCAAGGCTTCGGAATGTCTCACAGTTATTTCTCTTCTGTGCTCGAGCAATTCAACAAGTAGTGTTAAGAGGACGGCGCTCTTTATAATAGTCCTGCGCATGCAGACGTTCAGGCATAATTCGATCCTCGCCGGAGACGCTAGCAACCACCATTCGCATCCCTAGATGTATCGCTACGTTCTCCCATAGCGGTAAAGGCAGCTATATTAAAGATGACGTCAGTGCTTCTCAAATTTTAAATTTTTGAGACTCAATAGTAAATCATAATTTTCTTCGCGCCCCCCTCCATACAACAACAACAATATAATAATTTATAATACGCTACTTTGACGCTAAAGCTACAATTCAACTTTAAGTTCCTAAGCGCCACCGACGTATATAAACATCTTTCTCAAAGCATGAAATGTCCCGGATGTATATATAAGTCTTTCCAAAGTAAGTTCTTTTCTGTTGACTGATATTCATAAAATTATTCCGAAGGCTTTGGGATGCAATAAAAGACCTCGACAGTTGTTTGCGAAGGATTTGCTTATTTCAGAAGATTTGCTTATTATTCCCTCAACCCCCCCCTCTCCCGAAAAAAAAACCGTCACATACATGTACATGCGTGGAAAAAGGTGGCTTTGGGGAACGAATCACGTAACTTTTAATCGGCAGTTAAGGGATTAATCATAAACCATACAAATTATCAAGCAAGTGTTAATTTTTGTTTTTAATTTTATATATAACAAGCCTATGGGGCCACTGGTAATCATTAAACTTGTTCTTAACTTAGCATAGTTAAATAATTTATGAAATACAGTGCACGGTTCTGATATATTTATAAGTGTATTATATCAGTGTAATTGTCTAATTTATTTTTTATTATGTGAGAATGAATTTTATTTGTTTACTTTCAGTAAATTAATTAAAAAAAATTTAAATAATCTTTTGTTCTCGACTTTTCAATATGCTCACGCACCCCTTTTGGAGTTTTCCGCCCCCCTAGAAGGCGCACCCATAGTTTGTGAAACACTAGATTTTGTGTTTACGACGTTTTATACCTTTTCATTTGAACACCCCTTGTGGTAAAGTGTCAAATCAGGTGTTGTCTTTATTAACTGATCATGATTTAAAATTACGATGTTCGTTGCAAATAGCCCTCACGTTGCTTCGAAGTGCGATATTAATAACGCAAATGTGTGTGTGTGTGTGTGGTCAATCGATGAAATCCAAACAGAGATTAACAAAAAAAATCTATTTGTTTACATTTTTTAAAGGACAAGTCTTTGTTTTGACATTTACGTTGTATTTTATTTCTAAGAGTGTATTACTGACGGAGAGAGAGTTAGACGCGAGTTTGCTTTAAAACGTTCCCAGCATTCCATATTAAGTTTAGGAAATATTTTTTGGTAACTGGTTTTTTAAAGGTGTAAATGTATTTTCCTCGCTTAAAAATACTAATTACTAATCTGCCTAACACAAAGAATGTCGCAAAAAACAATGAAAAAGGCCATAGCATAATGAAAATAAAAATGGTACTAAATAAATTTGAAAACAATGGTCATTTACTTACAAAGAATAGTTCTCAGTGAATCCTAAGAAAAAATTGTCTCAAATATCCCTTTCCAATAAAGGGAGTAAATTCTTTTAAAAATAAAAGGTACAGGAATCACTAAAATGATTTCAATTTTGTTACACTATAACACCAATCAATATTGACGTGTATAGCGAAGATATTTCTTTTTAAGCCTTTTTATTTCAATTCCCTTCGTTCTCAGATTAAAATGTTCCAAACTATTTTATTTTCTAACACTATGCTTGCAACAAAAAATACCGCTTAAAGCAAGCTCATGATGAAAGTCAATATATTAATACTTTTAGAAAGAAATTAATTTTAAAGTGGATAACAAAGAAGTCAGAGCATAAAGAAATAGAACTAAATTATAAATTCATTCGAATCAAATGCTTGAAAAAATTTCTTAAGTAGAAATTTATCAATTTATATTCATTATGTATAATATTTAACCATATGATTCACATTATAATACTTTGCACAAATCTACATTTCATTGAGAACTAATAAAATTAGCCGAAATCCAAATATAAATATAAAACAGAGTGAGTCCATTTAATAATTCTTTTGAAAAACTTTAGTTTAAAAAAATCTTCTCTCACGCCGACTTCAAAATTAAAATATTTTCATCTATCAAATATGACCATTTTTTTCACTTTTGCATATTATTTGCTTTTAAATCTCCCATGAAAAGCAAAGAAAAATATTTTGCGAAAGTGGAATTTATACAACATATTGGCAAACTCTGAGAAGTAATTTGCTTGGCTTAAAAAAAAAAAAACATCGCAAATCACGTATTTGTTTTTCTCAATTTCAAACATTCGAACCTTTCCATTTCTTCCAGTTTTGTATCAGAAAAACATGTTTTTCTCATTTTATTCCTCAACATTAAATGAAAAAAATGCAAGTATAGGATGATTGAAACTAATTTCAATAGATATATCAATAAAATTAAAAATAACTCCCTCAAATATATAACATAATATCTGAGATACTTAGATTTTACATCAGTAGATTGAATGAACTGTTTTATTCACAAGATGTTGAAAGAGTTTTAAAAATTATAATTTGTAAGGAGAAAATTCTAAAATAATAATAATAATAAAAAGGATAGAGCTTTTGATGAAATTTGCAAAGTAATGCTTTGTTAGGTTACTCTTGAATAAACACGGAATCCGCAAATATTTTTCCGAAATTTTATTTATTTTAAAGTTTGATGTATTGGATTTAGTTACATGCATAAAAGTGTATATATGAATGGAAATTTAAAATTTCCCTCTAAATGTCAAACTGATTTTAATATCCAACTGATATTTAAATTTGTAAGATGCTATTTTTTCATCTTTGAAAATATCAAATATAATGCTCAATAATGAATGTTGAAATTTGATGCATTTTATTATAAAATGAAAGCTTTTGGAAATCAAGTATCATAATTTCGATTGTATATTCCTATTATTTATAAAGGAACAAAAATAATTCTATATACAAACAAATTATATATTTTTAATCAACTACAGGATTAAGATATACATATAACTTCCCATATATTTAATATATTTTTAAAAAGGATAATAAAAGAGAAATATGACTCACATTTGGGGTAACAGAATGTTCTAAAATCATTCAACCTCTGAGAGAGAAAATAGTTTTCTCATATTTAATTGTTTGAAGTACAGCAGTTTAGAATTCTTATATTTTCCACCAAAGGTATGTGACTACCAAAAATTCGTTGTTTAGGGGAAAATTTTCGAATTTGAATTTATGCTTTTATTTTATATAGCCCATACATTTAAGATTCCAAAAACACCCTAGTTTTATTTCTACGATATTTAGAAGCAAAGTTATAGCATATTTGGTAAACCGGAAATGGATTTTACAAAACCGGAAGTACATCCCTACTCAAAATAATTTTAAGATATTGAATTGAAATTTTCAGAACATGTTTTATTTAGTTATATCTGTGTTATGAATCAAAATATAATCTCTGTGTATATATTTATGTACTTTATTACTTTTTAATGAAAAAAGTCCTTATTTTTTAAAAAAAAAAAAATTGTGTTTTGCATAAAATTTGGCACAATTAAAAAGCTTTCAAAAGTATTACAAACATTTTAATTTCTAACACATATAAAGATGTTATTCACGTACTGTATAAATATTATTTGAATACATTCATCAGAATTTTCTGTAAATGCAATTTTCCATCAAAATTTCACTAAAAACGACAATTGTTATAGTTTATAAAACTCTCCAGAAGACAGCAAAAGTTTAAAAAAAAGTCCGAATTAGTTAAACATGAAGCTAAAAAGATCTTGACCCATAAATATGGTGAGTTTAAAAAATGTACAATTACTAGAAAAATTTTTATACCATATTAAAATCTTTAAATGCATTTTCTGAGAAACTATATTTTTCAATTTTTTGCTTCACGGTAAAGTTCACTACAGGATTTCTTTTTAAGATATTGAATTGAAATTTTCAGAAACAGTTGTATTTAGTTTTATCTTCAGTCTAGACTATAATCTAATCTCTGTGTATATATTTATGTATTTTATTGCACTTTTTGTGAGAAAGTAACATTAGCTTTTTCTAAAAAAATGAGTTCTGGCTTACAAAATGCCATATTTCAAAAACTTTTCAAAAGTATCACAAATTTTATAGCTCTAAGCACAGATAATGATATATTTTATATACTGTATAAATATTATTCGAATATATTAATTAGAATTTTCAATACAAGCCTTACTGTAACTGCAATTTTTCACTAAAATTTGACTCAAAATTCCCAATATATCCAAAATTATTTTAAATTTTGTGGAAATTAAATTCCTAGTTTTATGCCCCATTTTAAATATAAAAAAAAGTTTATTTCGTTGAAAATTTATATATTTAAAAAAAAAGTGCTCCAAAGGTAGTCACATACCTTAAGTTAACTATTTGACGCATTTATTCCCATTCATTAAAGTATAAAGTTTGTGAGTGTTATCGTTTATATCTGCTTTCTGTTTAGTGTCTGATAAAGAATTAAAAGAAGATATTAATAATAAAAAAATCTGCAAAAATTGCTTAGACTAAAATTATACAAGTAAATTCTTTTTTAAATATATTTGTATGTTATCTTAACTTGTTTAGATGCTTTCAATTTAGCTTATTAGTTTCATTAAGATTACGTTTGCTTTGTTTAATTACAAAAATAACTTATCTAGGTTGCGCAATTGTTTTTTGCTTCTATGCGTTAACACTTCAATTTAAGTATGTCACTTTGCGCACGATTTCTGAATAAGTTGCTTGTCTTTATACATCTTGATGCTTAGCATTTTTACATGCAAGTTTTTATCTTAGACTTCCCTAAAATATTTTTTCTTAATATTCATCTCTATATTTGGAACCTTACTATTTTCACTATTCATACTTTTATTTTACTTTAATGTCTGGTGTTCCATCCACGTGTAATAGATATAGGCCTAATTTTTCAACATGTCTATGTTTTTATCTATTATGTCAAAAATTTCTGCTGTACGGGTAAGGTGGATTCATAAAGCATGGCTTGCAGTGTTTATAATACTGCAGCATCCATATTTTTACATTTTAAACTCTATTATCTTTATAATTTCTAATATATTTTTTCTAAAATCGGATGACTGGTTTATCTTGAAATTTCGGTGTTTTTTTTTTCAGTTTTGAGTATTATTGATTAATCACCTCTTTAATAGAGATTTTCGACTATTATATATATATATATATATATATATATATATATATATAATACGATATAATATAATATAATTATTGCAGTTTATTTAATTCAATTTATTTTTTATATTATACATAAAATAATTTAATTCGCATTTCTTTCTTTCTTAATTCTCATAATTAATATTTATTGAAACTGATTAATGGGAAATACATTTGTAGCATCATCTTGGTGTTATTGAGAAACTTTATTTATTATTATTTTTTTAAGTTTGTCTGGAAAACTAGATTCCATGAGTGCACACTATTCTAGGAGAGATTGAATAAGAAAAGGTTAATTATCCTTAACTATAGCAATAAAAATTTCTATTCAACTCTTATATTTAGAGCAGTTGTGTAGACACATACTTGAATAGAAATCGAAAATTTTGAATAGCTTCAAAAAGGCAAATGAGAGGGCAAAAAAATGTGAAATAAAGGTAAAAGTATATCACTTTATTTGATTTAGTAAGAAAAACACATTAAAATTTATTGATTTGAAACGCTTGTAAGCAAAATTAACAAAATATTTGCCTGAAAAAAATTCTCCCAAAAACGATAGAAAAAATAATTATCCTTTATAAATGTATTTGTTGAAAATCGTAAGTGCAGACTTTAAGTGATTAGAATAAAATTGAGTTAACAATGTACTTATTCTCTTATAATAGGTTTTTATAAATCTCAGAAACATCGTATCAGGTTTCGTTTTCAGCTTTTTTTTCTCACAGGATGTTAGACTACGGTTACCTAGTGTTTATGGCCACAGACTTGTGATCACAGTGTCATGAGTTTGAGCCCTAGTTCCCCTGGATATCCACCGTGTAGAGGGGTTTGATTCATGTTGAGTCTGTCTTGACTCAAAATACTTCCGTTGGAGTGACGTGGAAGGGAAGAAGGTGAGTGCCAGCTCAGGTGTCATTCTCGTTATTTGACCATGGTTCAAAATTACAGGGTCCTTTGCCAATTGCCTTCGTTTTGCTTTACATTGCGAAGTTAATAGTCTCTCACGAACTTATTTGATGTTTTACTTATGTTCAATGGTATTACCCATTGGGCTCCAAAGCAGACTAGGTAATTGTTCTTAAACCCATCGAAAATTGTTTTAGATAAATAGGGTGAACCAAAAGTCTCGCTCGGATTATAAAAATTCATTACAAAATAACCATTCAATATAGTAATGTAACTTTTGTATTATCGGATAGGTCAGTTTCAGGAGTTTTATTATGCAGTGTATGTAAAGGATATTCCTTCAAAAGTGGTTCAGAAAAACATTTGTAGGAAATACATAATTTTTTCCCGAAATGGCATCGATTCAAGAGAAAGCCCAAATGTGTACTTTGGTTTCATGAAACGAAATCGCCCATTAATTTCCAGTGGAAATTTTGACACTGTTATGAAAGCAAACCTCCTGGTACAAATCAATAAAGCGATGGTATGAAATATTTAAAGAAAGTTCATGGTTAAGAATCTTTTTAGAAGTGGCAGACCAAGTGTGAACACTTGGCCTGCCACTTCTAGAACCAACTGTTGAACTTAACACTTGGCGATAACTGGAATATCGCTTATACATTCTCCGAGCTATCAAGGGGACAATTTACTGAGGCAAATTCTAAGAAAATTTCTTAATAATACTTGCAATATATCGAAAAAAAAACATATGTCTAATTATAATAGTTAGATCGCAATAAGTATTTATAAGTAATGACATGCCATTTGGTTCACTCTATATTCTTATTAAAGATGAACATCTTAGTGATTTTATCTCTCTTTCTACTCTTATATGATGCCGTATATATCTATATATATATAATATTTCCATTTTCCAAATATTCCCAACTCCCCGCATTTAAAAATAATACTTTGGATTTCCTTTTTCGGGGAACATATGGGTCGTTCTATGGAAACGCAAGTTAATAATGACATCGTAAAAGAAACAGAGACGTCGAGAAACAGACGGTCTCACATATCGGCTCATGCGAAATTCGTTTTATACCTATTGTTAGCAGACTACCAGACGGTAATCAAAATAAACCTTTTTTATAAAGCCTAACACAAAAAATTTGAAATGTGACCTGCTTAGGAAGATAGCATGAAAAATGTCTGTTTAATTTTGAGAGGTAGAAATGGTAGTAGATGCCAAGCTCTTTTGAAGATTTTACATGGTAAGGTTTAATTAATTCGCTTTATATTGGATGTAAGGGAAAGTTCTGGCATTTTTCTGAAGAAAAACGAAATTTTTTCGTTTTTTATTTAAAATTTAACCCAATTTGTAATGCTTTTTGTTGGTTACAACTGTCTGACAGCGTTCTGGAGGCATATCTAACTCTCTGGAAAAGACATCCTCTGTTTTGAGTCAGAGGTTTATACCACTTCCATTTGGACACCCTCATTGTTTATGTATTCATTTCCATTAAGAAAGTTTTACATCGACCTGGACAGATGATTGTAAAATGGTGCAATATCAGGAAAATATAATAAATGAGGTAAAACTTCCAAACCAAAATCTGTAATTTTTGTGTGGTATTTCTTGCCACGTGTGATCTAGCGTTGTGGTGATGAGGAATTACACCCTTCTTGTTAGCCAAAGATGGACATTTGAGTTGAATTTCTTTATTCAAAACATCAAGTTGCGAACAATAAAGACCGTTTCATTTTCTTTCAACAATTTATACTGTACTATACCCTTGCTGTCTTAGAACAATACAACAATAACCTTCTTCTGATGAACACCAGCTTTGGATGTGGATAGTAGTCTTTTTCCTCTGTAAACATATGCTTTTTTTTCTAAGCACATGTTTATATATAATTCACTCTCCATCCCCAGCCACCAAGTGGTCTAAAAGTGGCTCCCTTTTGTGACGAGCAAGATTTGAAGAACATGTCGAAACTCTGTCATTTAATATTTTTTTCCGCTGAATTTGGGTGGCACCCAAACAAAGAGTTTCGACACGAAACCAAGCCTTTTAATGAGATTCAAAGCAGTAGTCAAATTAATTTCTAGCTTGAAGCCCAATTTTATGGAAGTTAATATAGGATTTGTCTGGATCATACTCGCAGCACATCTGATGGCATTCCTGATCTGAGTTCATCTATCAAAGAAAAAATCACCTGACCGAAATTTCACAGACTATAATTGGAATGCTTTAGGGTTTGCAGCCCCGGAGAGAGAATCCTGGTGGTTTTTCAAATCCCAGGATCCCGGGATTAAAATAGCTAATCCCGGGATTTAATTTTTGTCTGAATAATATTTTGAAAATTTCTTTCACAGTATTGTGAATCTGGTATTACATTTAATGTATCTTATTTACTTATTTTGTACTGTATACGTTTAATGTCAATTTTCTTATGTGTTGAACCTTGAAGAGTTTGAGGCGGGTGTGTATTTTAAACAGTGAAATTTGATATATTTTCTCTTATTTCCTTCTGTAACTTTCTCCCCATAGCAAATAGGGTCAGAAAACGGACTGTCGGCGTCAACTAATTTGAAGGGGACTGAGGCAATTAGAATTTTTGGAAGATATCTAGCTGCAGGACATGTTTTATTTTAGTGTTTTGAATCTGCTCTCAAGTTATTTTTCTCAAGCACTTAATTCAATCTATTATTTTTAAAGTCTTATTTTTATAATTTATTAAAAGTTTATTTTACATTTTTAGTATTATTAATTAACAAAAGGCAAGAGTCATAACGTCACAGTCACTCAAAATCCTAGCGATGAGAGGTTAAATCTCGAAAGAGCTAGGCCCTCTGGTCATCCACCCAACGAATTATATTTTACTCTTGAGTGAAGTTACTTGAGATTCAAATAAATTTTTGTGATCTTTACCATCAACAGATTCATTTTCGAATAAATTGGCCAGCTGAAGTTAGCCCAAATCAATCGTTTACATTTAGCTCGTATGAAATAGCAACAGGAAATTATGTTTTTAATTTTGAATTATGATGTAATTTTAAGATATAAATTTATATACAAATATTGCAGTACCTTCTGAAAGATACACTTTTAATAAGGCACAACTAATGTTGGTACCGGTTGCTTTGAATATGAGCCTTATGTATTTATCCTCATTTAAGGAAATTCTACTTACGTTAGGGTTTACAGCTTCGGGATCCCGGTGTTCCTTCAAATCTCGGAACTTAATTTTTGCCTAAATTACGGTTTGAAATTTTTTCCCTTTAAAATTTGTACAGAGAGCTTTCACTTCCGAAATGAAACATTGCACAACATTCATTGCTATTCCTCAGTAATAAAAAAAGTGATTCATTTGTTTGATGTGTTTATAATAAATTTTGATTTTTCTTTTCTGAATCATCAATCAGGAATAATTTTTCTGAATTACCAATTTAAGTCAACATAAAAGATATGTTTTTTAAAAAAATTCTCTCTCTCTCTCTTTTATATATCAAGAGATAAATTGAGAGTAATATTATTTTGTTATTAAAAGTAAATTGTTATTGCTGTTTGGAGCATCGAAAAGGTATTTCTTGAAAATTCTTTCTGAATATTTTATGTTTGTGAATTAACTCATTTATAGGTGAGTTGTTTAATGTATTCTTCTTTTATTAATATACAGAGAGTTAAAATTAGTAATATTATTTTGTTATTATAAATATATTTTCAAATTAGATTGTATGTATTAATATTTAAATGCTGTTAAAAATATTTCGAAAAGATTTTTTTTTGAGGAAGCTGAAAATCAGAATTTTATTGGACTGTAAAATATAAAATGTATTTATTATTATTTAAAAAAATGAAGTCTGCTTTTTGAGTATGTTTATTAGAGTTAATTTTAGTGTTATAATGATTAATTTCTAGTGTTATATGTTAATAAGATTTTTAAAAAAAGTAAAGCATATATTTTTTTTTATGGAGTTGTATAAGAAGAAAAATTTTTTAGATTCAAATTTATGAAAATCCATTCAAAAATGTGGACGCACTGTGTCGGAAAAAAAGATTCAGTTCAGACTTCATAATTTTAATTTTGAAAAATCTACTTCCTTAGAATGCCTTACCATGCAGTTATCAATCCTAAATATGATAAAGATAAAAAAATAATATTTCAATGAAAATAAAAATATGTGCTTTTTATTCTGTTCTAAATTTACAATAAGATTTTGGAAATTTATAATGAATTAAGTTTTGTTCTGATTTGTTTCAATAAATAATAATATTAAACCAATTTTTTAACTATGTTTTTAGTTTTATTGTGTAATTTCAACCTTGCTAATGTGCAAGTATTTTTCATAAATAGTCAGTCCTAATCCCGGATTTGGATAATGTAATTACGAAATCCCGGGATTGAAAATATAGCTCGGATTGCAAACTCTAGCATGTTCGAGCTGTTCTTGCGTCTTCTCCAAACATGTTACACAAGTTTCCCCCCTCCCTCCATCGCGTTATTCTATTTTGGAACATATAAAACGTACAATGTCTTAAGTGCACTTTTTCTTTACCCCTGTTGACTGTTTTACATTTTAAAAAAAACTAAAATACGAGAAAATGTGCATAAATCATCAATTATATACTAATCTAATTGTTTAAATTGGTTTCAGTCGAATTGAATTTGTGCTAATGATCGACAACGCATACAAGTGCACGTGTTCAAAAGCGACAGAGCTTCCCTTTATATAAGCGTTTCTCAAACTTTAGGGTGCATCACCTTAGGAGGGCTTGATAATCCTAAGGGGGGGGGGTGTTGTAAGCATATAGAAACGTATAAAGCAAAAGTTTAATTAAAATAGTTATTAATTTACTGAAATGAAGTCAACGAAATCCATTCTGACATAATAAAAAAATAACTGATGTAATACATTGAAACTGATGTAACACAATTAAAGTCATGTAATACATTTATAAATGTATCAGTACTGCACAATGTATTTGATAATTAATAATTTAATTATACTAAGTTAAGAATAAGTTTAATAATAACCATGACCCCATGGGCTTGTCATGAATGAAATTCTATACAAAACTTAATACTTATGATAATTTGTACGGTTTAATATTAAAGTCATATTGTAGCTTTAGCGTCGAAGTATATTATTATTGCGTTGAAAACGTTAATATTATATGAAGAGGGGGGGCGATGAAAATTATAATTCATAATTGGCTCTCAAATATTGAAAGATTGAGAAGCACTGCTTTGTATCCAATATAATATTCTAAAACATACAAATACCTTTTGGGCAGCATTTAAATTAAATTCCATTCCTTCAAGTAACAAGCATTGAATGCTACACTGTAATAGGCTTCCATTCAGTTTTATAATTTGTAAATGCATTGGCTTGGCCCTATTAAAATTTATATTTAATGCGAAAACTGAGGAATTAATTCACACGTTTTAGATTAGAATATGAATTATTCAGAGTATTTTTATAATACATATCTCTGAACTGTAATCTGTATTTTATAGTAATATCTCTTGTGTACTGAAATACTTGAAAGTAATTCCATCAAAGGCATAGTTGTTGAATTATATATACAACAAATACATTCCAATTGCAATAGCAAGTAAAGAAAATTATCATATCTAAGGGAAACAATTTAGATTCTAATGAATAAAAATTAATAGATTTTTTCAAACACTAGTAGGAGCATTTCAAAAAATAAAAAATTTTGTTAAGTAAGTCATACATAAAATATCAAGGTAATTTATGCATTGAAAAATACGGTAAATTTCATGAAAATATACATTTAACTCTTTTAAGGTGGAAAATGCATTTCACGAAAATGATTTGTTGATAAAATTATTTCAAACTTGTCTTATCTTGTATTTTTTATATTTAATTTTTTGAGATATCTTGTATTTTTATAGTTAATTTAATGGTATTTATTGTTGTTATTTTATCATTATTTCTCTTCATAATTGAATTTATCTACTATTATTTTGTTCTTAATTATTAATATTTTTTTCTATATAGGAATAATAATTTTTTATTATTTATTAGTTTTATTATGAAAAATATAAATTTAATAAAAAAATTAAATCATAAGTGAAGATACGAAAAATGATGTGAAAAATCATTCCCAAACGGTCTGATTTGTATGTTTTAAAAGGAGAAATATGCCACGATACTAAAAAAAAGCAATAAGATCAAACATAGTAATCATACATTCAAGTACAAAAGCTACGGAAAAAATAATAGAAATTTAACTATATAACTAGTATCCGGCTTTATTCATTTGAAATTTAATATTTATGCATGCAATATATTTGCATATATTCTAGTATTTATTCATTTACACACTTAGAATTTTATATTTAACATAGAAAATACTCCACACTTTTTTACACAGCATTTTTTACATAATTTTGAAATAACTCTGTACTCGAATTATGATTTTTATTAAACATGGATTTTTTTATTCGATTCCTACTCTATTTACGCTCTCACTCTCTACATATTTATCGTATTAAAATTTTCAATCGTTAATAAAATACTTTATATTCATTCAATCAAGTTCAAATAATTTTTTTAACCTTGAAGTGGATGACTCTTAATGTTAATTATGTTTTTAAAAAATATAGATTCATTAATTTCCGGTTAATTAAATTACCAGTTTTCGACGCCAACTTAGATTAGTCTCCATTGTTGTAGCAATGTAAATGTTAAAACAATGCCAAAAGTTGGCGACGAAAACCGGTTTTTGTGCGAATGTGCCAAACTAGCCACACCGGATGTGCAATGCAGAAAAATCATGTTCTTTTTTCACTTCTTACTATTAGCTTACTCTCTCTCTCTCTCTCTCTATATATATCTTGTTCAAATTTTCATTCGTTAATAAAATACTTTCTATACCTTTCAAAGTAGGAATGGACTTAATTTTTTTTTATTACTTGTTGCACGGTATTTTTTACTCGATTTTGAAATAACTTGGTACACAAATTGAACGATTTTTTAAAACATTATTTTTTTTATTTTAGCACAGCTCTGAAAAAAATTTGGGGATTCAGACAATTTGAATGAGGGCGATTTGATCTAATTTATGACAGTTTATTGTAATAAAGAAATCAATAAAATGACGAAGTCAAAGTTAAAGTTCAGCAATTAAAAGCTTATTTAATTAGCGAAGGCTTGAAATTTGCTACACATATGGAACATTCTCTTTCTCATGATCCTGACACAGAGCATGCATTATAATTTCAGCGTAACCAAAAATTTTGTGTTGCAGGTTATCCAGAATTGTATGAGAAACTTAAGAAACCAAAAAAAATATAGTTAATAAGAGATTTTTTAACAACAAAAAACCAACAGAGGATGTTAATAACGAACGAGATTCCTTGTTTCAGTCAAAATCGACAATCGTGCTAGACATATATGAAACATCTGATGATGGCATTTTTGATCCAGTTCGTAATAAACGTGCGTACTTGTTATCCAGTAGCGATGAGTAGTTGTTTAATAGTAGTTTTATTCCGAGTTTACTTTAAATTTTTATAAGTTGTATGTATACTTTAAGACACTGAGAGATAATTTTTTCACTGTGCACACTAATTTTAATTTTTTTTTGCAATAAAAATGAATAGTTTTTGTTTTATAAATATGAAACATTATTTGTGTAATAAATAATAACAGGTAAATATTATAATGCATTTTGCGGGAAAATATGCGGAATCCTTTCAAGTTTCACTATTTTTACTATTTTTTAAAGTTGAGGTACATATTCGCAAATTTTCCATAGGTCGCTAGTATTTTTTACACGATTTTTTTTGCACGGCTTTCTAAGTAACGTATCTACCGTGTAAACAAGTAATATATAAAAGCTTTTTTTAGTCAATTCCTACTTAGATCAGCAAAAAATATCATTTTAGTTACTTTTTTATTAAATAGTTACAATTAATACAAATTTGTATATACATATGACAGAATCACAACATTAAGGAGCAATTAATTTTTTTAATTATTATTGAAGTATTGCATTGTGTCGTCCAAAACAATCGTGTATTTTAAATTTCAGTTCAGCTTTGAAATGTGAGAAAAAATCTTTTTAGTTTTGACCCAAGTTACTAAAAATGAAGCCAACGTGGCTGTATCTGTAATCCTTTTAATTATTAATTTTAATAATTTCAATTAATTATAGTTAAATTATAGTATTGTTACCCAAGACAATAGTGTATAGAAAATTTCAGCTACAATGAGTGCTTTAAAATGTGAGAAAAATACCTTTTCATGTTTTGACACGCCAAAATGATCGCTAAGTCGCCAAAAATGATGCCAACGTAGCTGTATTTGTAATTCTTTGAATGATTGGTTTTAATAAATTAATTTTTATTATGCATTATCAAATTACTATATTATCATTCAAAATAGGTGTGTATATAAAATTTCAGCTCAATTGAGGGATTTAAAATGCATTTTATTAACGATTGAAAATTTGAACAAGATAAATAAAGAGAGAGTGAGCTAATAGAGAGAGTAGGAATTGAAAAAAAGATTTGGATGGGGGGTATTTATATATTACGTATCATTACAAAAATATATATATGTTCCACTTAATAAATGAAAATAAAATTAGAAAGGCTGAAAAGGAAAAGGTATCCCGTACACAATTTCATTTACTTAGATAGTTATAAGAGTAAATTTACACATGTACTATATTCGAACACGTATGTAAGATCCATTTCATATATAAGCAAAATGCTATTTTTAAACAAACAAAAATTTATAATATTTAAAAATTTGAAATTAATTCAAATTTATAAATTCTTACTACTTTTACAAATTTAAAAAAATTTGGACCATTTTTTTCTGGAAGTGTTTCTTATAATTCTGGGCATAGGATTGATATTACGAGTGATAATTTACTTGTTATAATTTTTTCTCTGAGAGACTATAAAAAACAATAAAAATCAGCAATATCTAACTTTATATATTTCTAAAGGAATAACTGTTCATCTAAATACTTATTGCATGCACAGAATTATCAAACATATTATATTAAACAACCAGAAAATGTTTCAAAATGTTATAGTGGTTGTAAAAAAAAAAGCCCTAGAACATTTAAACACTTGATCAAAAGGGGAAAAAAGCCTTAGAATCGCGCATAAAAGTAAATCAATTGAAATTGCTTTGACTAGGATGATAGCGTCAGCATAAGTAGAAGACGTCACGTGTTTAACTTACGGTTTCGCATCGACATACTGTTTAAAAAAGTTAAATAACTCGCAAAATAATGCTGAAATTTGCTTAGATAAGAACAAAATCATAGGACAACTTTTTTGAGATGTATAAGTAATTTTTTTTCCTACATTCAGTTTTAAATATTTTTATTTCTTTTATTTTATAATACTTCAAATTTTTAAACTTATTTTAAATTAATTAATTATTTATTAACGTTACACCTCCAAGCGACCCAAAATTTATGGTAAAATGACCTAGAGAAATGAACCAAGAGGACCAAGGGCAATTGACTCAAGAAGCAACCACCGCATTCTCAGAAATTATTGCTCAAAAAAAATTTTTTTTCACAATTTCTTGTGATTCTTAACCATAGTCAAATGGTGAAGACGACGCCTTAGCTAGCATCTTAATATCTAAGCTTCCACATCACTCTAATGTGATTATTTTGAGCGTCGATCCTCCAAAGGACTGTCACATCATTAAGGGTTGCGGATAACTCATCAATAAATTGAGGAAGTGATTCTAAATCTATAGGGGGGGGGGAGATACTCATATAAAAAAAGCTGTCTTTTTTAGACTATGTCATTTCGAAATCCTATACAAAACCTCTACTAAAAAGAATTTGGAGTAAATTATTTCATTTTATCAAAATCATACCTCATTCTTTTCTTTTGTTTTGTAAATTATAGGCGTTTGGTGCTTTGGTTCTATATTTTTACACTAACTCTGCATTTCGGAATAGAACTAGAAAGAAATTGTAACAATTGATATTCAGCACACCATGCTTTTACCGCAATGACATTAATTTTCTCGTTAATCATTTTATTTTATGTATTAAAAATTATTTTTTACTTTTTAGTTCGATTAACTATAAAAACGTGTTTTCTAATTTTTTAAAACTATATAACTTGTTTTTCATTTTTAGTGCGATATACAATTAAATTGTGTTTTTTTAGTTCTTTAAACCATTACTATTTTATTAATGAGTTAATCTTATTTGTTTGTTGTATTTGTATTGACCATGAGCGTTTTCACTTTAGTGTTGTAACTTAATCTTTTAGTCGCTAAATCTGGAAATGGGGAATCATTAATCCTGATGATCTTGAACAGGAAAATGGAACAAAATTATTAAATATTGTGCTATCATTGGTCGTTTACAAATGTGCAAAACTTTGAATTAATCTGACCTTTTAAATTGGATAAATATAGCGATTCAAAGCTTTCGTTACGTACAGGTAAAGTTAAAAAAGCTTTTTTGGAAGGTTTTCTTTTGATGAAGTTTAGAATCCTCCTTCATTCGTTATAATCCTAAATTCATGAATCTTTAAAAAGCAGTTATAAAAAAATATATTTTGAATCAATTTGAAATAAAAAAGAATATTCCAAAACAATATTTTTTTTCTTCAAATTGACTGTCAAAAATGCAAATAACTACTATTAAAATTTTAAAAACACCATTTGAGTAAAAATGCTTAAATTGGATATGAATAATTTACACCCGATGCATGCGTCGTCTTTTTGTTTATGTAATATAAATTCACTTACAAGTAATTACACTTACACGTAAAAATAAAGTTCTTTTTTATAATCTTGCATACATAATAATGTTAACGAAATTTTAATTAATTCATGTAAATTCTTTCGAAATGAGTTTAAAATTTCATCTTTGATCATTTTGAATATTCTTCAAAATTAGATTCTTATTTTGTAGATAGTTATTTTTCATATTAATAGCTTTTCCCCGTTCTCCATAACACATTCTGGAATTAAATAATGCGTTGGTCTGAAATAAATGTTTAAAAGTATACTGTAATTAATAATTACATAAATTACATTAAATTTCGCTAGTATTTATTTTATTCTGAGTTATACGGATTGGAATACATAAAGCTTAAACAATGTAACAATTATTCAAATAGTCTGATTTATCACGTAAAGCGTGAATAATTAATTACGGCATAGATCTTTGACCTTTGTTACTCTCGGCGCCTCCAAAGAAAATTTTGTTAAATGAGACGTTTAATAAGATTCAAAGAAAGAGTAAAAGTAATAACACTTGCGAATCTACCGATAATTCTCTTATAATTTTATAAGATTCTTCTTTTTATGTATTCAGTGTTCTTTTCCCTGAACGATTATTGAGCGACATTTTGTTTTGAGTCTTAGTTTCTAAAATTCCATAGTAATTCGGTGTCCTCTGGTTATGGTCACGCACTAGTTACCAGAACGTTGTGAGTTAGAGCCCAGATACACTGGAAAAAGCTACCTTTTAGAGAGGCTGGTGCATATTAAATCTGTCGAGGCTCAAAGTCCTTCCATTGGTATGCTGTGGAAGTCTTAGCTCAAGTGTCTTCTTCGTCACTTGAATATGGTTCAAAATTACAAGGTCCGTTGCCAATAACCCTAGTGTTATTTTCTAGTGCTACGTTTATATAAACTCATTCACTCCCTCCCTTGTTAGTTAGGTATTAAGGCTTAGTTTTGGGAAAGAAGCTCATGTTGTAAAAAAGAATTATTCTATGTAATGTACAGATGCTGATTATTTAACCGTTTGCCTGATTATCCCGAGTTATCTCAGGTTCGTATATATTGCAGTTAATTATTATTCCGAGAAAACTCGGGGAAAGCAGAATTTGTCAGTACGATTTGTTTTATCACGATTTTGCTCAGCCTGGAGGAAATGAAAGGAAATATTCAGCTTTTTGATTGTCAGTTTGCAAAGTTTTGTTGGTTTCGAGGATATTTTTGGCGGGATAGGTCATGTGTTTTCCTTATTGTATAGTACACGTCGCTTGTGGATTAGAGTAATGTCTAAAGAATGATAGTTCTGTTGGAAAAAAGTAAAATAATGGTGATGAGGAAGATAGCGAAAGCGATGATTTTTCAGAGAGTGATTATGGTGTACATTGAAAATAGTGGAAGTGATTCTTCTGTAGGTAGCCTACATTTTATACTGTAAATCAGGAGGTTCACGATCACCTAAAGAATATAGAATGAAACTGATTGAAAAAATAATTTCACAGAAAATCATCGTGACGAGTTTTTTGCCGCATCAGGAAGACCCAGCATTAATTCTTCGCCACTCAGGTTAACCTCTGGGCATTTTCCAGATGTTATTCCTGCTACTGAAAAAAATATAATCCAACGAGACAGTGTACTCTGTGCTTCCGTAAAAGAGATCCCGTAAACAGATAAACCAGTAAGAATAGAGATCTTATACCAGTGTACAGAATGTCAGGTATCACCTTGTGCTGTCCCTTGTTTCAAAAACTATCATACAAAGACTAATATTTAACTTTTTCCATTTGCCCGAGATAACTCGGGATTGTAAACTAATATTGAAGCTAAATGCTTTTTCACCTGTAAAAAATTAAATATTCTACATAAAACTTGCATATTTTATTTTGTTTCGTTTTCTTGTATTTAATAATAAAATTTTTAAAAATTTGATGATTTTTTGCAATTTTTTTTCAAACAAAAAATTGTAAGGGAAGTGGTTAATGCCATCGCACTCAGAAGCAATTTGAGAGTTTTTTTTATTTCAGAACTCGTAAATTTCAACCACGTTACTGTGACAAGGATGGTATTTCAACTGACACTCCACTCTCTTTAATTCCATACCATGCCAACGTGAGGACTTCCAACTTCAACAGATTTAGCGTGCATGAGTTCCCTTGTACAGCAGGTCTTCTGTGGCACCAAAATTGAATTCATGATACAACGCCGGACACAAATTGATACGTATATTGTCCGTTTATGCATAATGATATATATGTTACCATTAAAGTGATGAAATCTGTAAATTCATAGAATAACTCAGTATTTCATGAAATAACTCGACAAGTCAGTTAGTGTACATAAAAAATTTGAATTCTACGATTTAACTAGGTATTCTATAGAATAACGATTATTTGATCGTTTAAGAATAAAATACAGCACTCGAAATCTTTAGAACCACTTTGCAATGTGTATGTGACGCGTGTGTGCGCGCTTCATTCCATTGCTTTTAAATGTATAATTTAGGAGGTGTATATATGTTAGCGTTTTACATTTTGGATTGATAAATATTTTTCAACCTGTATTAAAGCAATGTCTTCTGCAAGAATGGAAGACTAACATGTAAATAAAAAAATCAGTGCGAGAGATTTGAATCTTTAATAAATAAGTATGGGACAAAGAAAAAAATGTTGAACTTACTCCTGAAAAATTATCATTTTTGATAGAAGTAATAAGTGCTACAACGGCACAGAAAAAAGAAATACGTTATTCCAGTATTATGGTATCCTTGAAGTTCAAGGAATATAAAAGTTAATTGTATGCCAGTAACAGATGTAAAGCATATTCTTTTTCCCCTTTCTGTTTAAATAATGTTTACAATATGATCAATAATAAGCTATGCCTTCTTCCTTTCCTTGTTATTTATCAATTAGTCATCCACCATATATGGATAAAATGTATTTTTCGAGAGTGTTTAGCTATTTATGAACGATTAATTTATAAAATAACTTTGAAACTGTTTATTTTTCACTTTAATGGTCAACCATTAGTTATTTCATAGAACAATTAGGTAAAGCATAAAATTTTTCATCTCTTATATACTTTAACTGACTCGTGTCTAGTTATTTCTTGAAATACATAGTTATTCTATGATATAACTTAATTTTATACACTTTAACGGTACCATTTATAAAAAAAAATACTGTAAATTAATCTTTCAATAATTCACCTAGTTCAATATGGTATAGAAATTCACTTTTAAATAAGCAACATTAAATGAAAATAATATAAATTATTTTTCATTGGTTAACAAATATGCCCTGATTAAACAGCGATATATTTTAAATTTTTTTTTGGAGAAAGAGGGAAAAAACAGCAGTTGTTTTCAAACGACAAAAACAAATGTACTTCGTTGTACATTTAGGGTTCCTCGTTATTGCAAAACAAATGAATTTTTTTAACTTAATTTTCAAGTACACTGAAACTTTTGATTATTTTTCCAAGTTTTTTCTGGGACCGATGTGAAATCTTATAAAACACGTTTCATAAATCTTAGAATTTTTTTAAAAAAATAGTGTGCATATTGAATAAATTAGCATTTTTTAAAATAATTGCTGATTCCTTGTTTTAAGTTTTCATTCCTGTTTTCTTGGTTTATACTATAAATTAATTAAACGTTAGAGCATTTAAATAAATCTCCTCTTGAGATAGTTTAATTTCAACTTGGTATTTTCACCTAGAGAATTACTTTCTTTAAATAAACGTGTGATGGGAGTAGGTTATAAACCTGAAGTGCCTAAGAGAGTATTACTCTTTTCCTAAGAGTTTGCTATATTTAATAAACATAGATCAAGTGGCCTTGACCAATACCATCTGATGACCTTGCCTCGATCTCATCAATCATTCTCTATTTTTTGTCTGCTATTTATTCATCTTTCTTTATTTAACGTATATGCTATATATATATATATATATATACATTTATAGCCAACAAATTACTTGCATGATATATTTAGTTACTAGTAAGCTAAAGAATGTTAGCTGCAACTTTGAGATATATGGTTGTAGCATTAATAAAGTAATTTTCTTTGTCTAGTCATCTCAATATTTAATAATGAGAGATGAGCTTTCTGTAATAAACATTTAGGTTTGAATTTTTATTTCAACGTCAGAAATAGTGCTGAAGAAAATTAAAAATATTTTTGAAATACTTAGATTATATAATAAAGATTGAATTCCAAGAGGTTTAGATTTAATTTTAAGTTGTATGACAATACATAGGCTTGATTTCTTCGGGTGGGGGAGCGTAGAGTTTTCATTTTAAGCAAATTTCTCATGGGAGAATATTTTTTTTTACTCAATTTATTCATATTTATACAGTGTGTGCTAAAAGCTCGTTCACACTTTAAAGATTCATAAGAAAAGAATAAAAAGGTACAGTTGGCAAGAAAAGGCTCACAAAATAGTCGGACTTTATGGGCAGCAAATATATATATATATACATACAGGGTGCATGGGCTTAAGGTATCCAAAAGTAATGGCTTAGTTTTTCGGAACTATCCATCCGAATGTAATAAACTGTCCATCCATGGATTGGAAAACTCTCCGAAATATTTTGGGTATAGTCCGATCGGCCGCACCTGCGTGCATTAATCAGCAATCGCAGACGATAAACTTTTCACTCTGACTTCATAAGTACAGATGTGGGCTCCACGGTAAAAGGTGCAGTACGTACTTTGGTTAACGGAATTTAAATCAGTCACGCTTGTACAGCGACGCGTTCGAACAGAACATAATATATATATATCATTGGTAGAGGGCGCTGACATGAGAGGTTCGGCATAATTATGCAAACTAATCTATCAATAAAAGACTGTGATACAGGAGGATTTCTCATTCTCTTTCAGAATGTTATCACTACCCAATCGAGCGTTTTTGTTGCTGTTATTATATTTGAACGAAGTCGGCGAATAAAATAAAGACGAAGGATAGTCCCATATCTTGAAGACAGAGTGATCGGTACTGGCTTCCACGATCACCGTTCTCACTCCAGTCGGGGCCATTTGAAATTACTTATGTACCATCCATCCCCTTCAACATTGGCTAAATACAAAGATTCTACCTGTCGTGAGGTTCGTATAATTCTTTCTGAATTGTTGTATTCAGCTGTTATGGGCATTGTGAGTCGCCTCAGTTATGTCGGGTAATGTTCTATAGTTCATGTTAAATTATTGTTATTGAAAGAATAAATGAATAGTGTGAACTCTTGTTCACTGTATTCTGGGTCGTCAACGCCCTCCGTGGTGACTTTTTTCAACTAAAAATTTTAACTGGAAAAAAAATTTGACTTCTTTGTGAACCCTTTCTTGCAAACTGCACTCCTTTATCATAATTTGCTCCTTTTTTTATAAATTTTAAAAGTTTAAAGGAATCTTTGGTGCATCCTATGTGTGTATTACTTTATAAAATAATACAAGAATTCCTTACATACCTTGAGAGTTTACATAGTAAAATTAGAGATTTTTTAACTTTCTTAAATCCAATTTACTGTTCCAAATTACCAAATTGGTTACCCGAAACAAATACAAAAGAATCAATAAAAAAAAAACTCTTTAAAACGTCCCGAAATTCATATATATGCAGGTATACCAAAACGAAAGAATTATTTCTTAAGAAAATTAGAATTTGCATTTAAGATTTCAATTTGCAGTCACTTTGAATACTTAAACATATTGCTTATTATAATTTAGTTTATTTCTCAAATCTTGGTTATATAGGATTTATTTATTATAGAATTATTCAAATCCTTCAACGGCCATGATAGCCTAGATCAGGAGTGGCGAACCTTTGTGGATCAACGTGCCATTTTTTTTCGAATGAAGTGTTTCATGAGGTATAGACGTGCACGTGAAATAATTTTGACTTGTGATTATTGGGAAAATAATAAACCTAAAAAATTCTATTTACAAAAAATTCTATACAACAAAAAATTCTATTTACTATGAAAAATACTTTTTGCACTGTATTGTTATAAATGTTTTAGTTATACGTGTAATTCAAATTGTGTGTGAAGTAACATTAGTGTGACTTATGTTGTGTGTTGAAGATTGGATGACAAATAACTTACACTAGGGTTGTATGATGTTACTTTTTGTAGAATACATGATGAATTTGAGTCATATGCCAAACGGTTTCTAAGCAATTATTATTTTTGCTGTGTTTCACTTTTCTTGACAATCGGGTTTGTTATTTGTTTTTAAAATACCGTTTTACAGACGATGTTCTGCATACCACTGTTCCAGAACATGAAACACACACCACTTTGTCGTCTTTACTAATGTTGCCATGTTTCTCGATCCACCAAGTGTGAAACTCTCTATTACACTTACTATCTTTACTTTTTGTTCTTTTGCTAAACTAGCCGTGATAAAGAACAGTTAAAAATTGTAACTGTAACACATACAAACTTTAAAATACAATTTTGACAATGAAATTGACTATGCAAATAGTAGACAAACTTTACATCGTAAGCAATTGTAGTCTACGTCGTAACTAAGCAATACAATAACTAACGAGTGTGCTCCCCACCACCCCGTGACCTATCACTCTCGTTTGTTCGTAATACTTCATAGTGAACTTTGAAATTTTAAAATAAAATGAAAACCCTTATTTTGATCACTGGCGTGCCAAAAATATTGTGTCGCGTGCCATTGATGGCTCGTGTGCCACTGGTTCGTTATCCCAGGACTAGGCGTAACCGGTTTTTCGTGAGTCCGATCCCTAGTGCCACTGAAGTACCGTCATGTAGACAAGATGCATATTAAATCTGTTGAGGTTCATTGGCGTGGTTTAGTAGTTTGGATAGGATGTGCCAGCTCAGGTAACCCAGCTAATCACTTGATCCAATATTCCTCTCATGAACTTTATAGTATGACGTTAATAAATATTCATTCACTGAAAACCTCCAAATGAATCATTACAATCTAACCTAAATTATTTTTCAAAAATTCGTTGTTAAATGAAATTTTACAAAAACTTTCAAAAGCTTTTGTCTTTTGTGAAGTAAATTGTAGTATTGAAACTATGTACAGGGCGTTGCCTAATTCGACCGACATATTCAAAATGGCGATAGTAGGCAGCAAATCAACCTAGAAAAGGGGGTCACAAAACACCTTTTGTCGGAGTAATTCGCAAAAACAGTTATGAAGGGTGTAATGTCGAGTGGAATGAAAAAAGGCTATAAGATGTAAGAAATACATTTATTGGACGTAAAGTTAATTACAATACGAACAATACATCGCAGTTCGAAGTAATAAACGCCACAGGAATTGTTTGAAGTTACGGCCCAGTAGGCTACAACACAGGCAACACAAGCGAACGAAGTATTAAAAGGCACTTGCAAACAAATTAGGTGTGCTGGCGCTGTCAGCTGAAGCGAAGAGGATCCGTGCCATGAGATCCTACACTTCAACAATAGGTGTCTCACGCACAAGCGATTTCAGGTTTACTCAGAAAAAGTCTAAGTGACTAAGATGCGGGGAAGAAAAACAACAGGTTTGCCGCGGCCAACACACCTCCCGAAATATGTAACATAAAATTGGTTTCGCAGCGCAATCGAAAGATGTAGTGGTGCACCATCGTGCATGAACCCCACGTTATGGTGTGCATTGGACGCTACTCCCTGCATCAACTCCGGGAAAAGAGGAAATTTTTATACATGCAGGTTTCTCTCTCTCTCTCTTCAACCCTAACATGGCGCTCAGTATCCTTGCATTCATTTGGCCACGCCCCTCGTCTGGTTTATTGTCCCTTCACGAAAACTATTATCGCCCATTTCACCGAATACACGTGGTTTGCGACCCCATGTCCTATGTTAATTTGGCATGCTTACGCTGCTTACTATCACTCCTCTAAATTTGCCCATCGAATTTGGCAACACTCTGTTCATAAACTAAGCATTTCTGAGAAGAAGAATAACCTATTTAGGAGTTTGGTAACAAATTCACGAATTCATGGAACTGGTACACGTTAAACTTAATATACTTTCAATAGTTATGTAATGAAATTAAATAAAAAAAGAAATTTATTAATTTGGGTACACATGTTTTCAATTCCTATACTATTAGCTCACTCTCTCTATATATTTATATATTTATCTTGTTCAAATTCTGAATCGTTAATAAAGTACTTTCCATTCATCCAATCAAACCAATTTTAAACTTGTACTGGATGACACTTGATGTTAATGCAGTTTTTTTCAAATATTAATTAATGAATGAAATTAAACTAAATTAATTACCGGTTTTCGACTCCAACTTAAATTCGTCTCCATTGTTGTAACAATGAAACTGTTAAAACAATGACAAAACATCGAAAACCGATTTTTCAGCCGAACCGGTTGTGCATTGTTACAGTAATGCCGACACTCACACACACAAATCATGCTCTTTTTTCAATTCCTTTACTATTTTAGTTCTCTCTCCCCCCCCCCCACACGCATCGTTCAAATTTTCAGTCGTTAATAAAATACTTTCTTTTCATCCATTCAAAGTAGGAATTGACTTAAAAATTTTATTTATATTATTTATATTACTTGTTTCTAAAAATTTAAACTCATTCTGAGGAATTATTCTGTGTTGACAACAGCACAAGACCAGAAATAAAGCAAAGGAGTATTCAATTCCATTCAAAAATTCTCTAAAGTTTTTTTATTATTATTCCCTTTTTTCTTATATGTCCATGTAGACTTACAAATTGGCTTTGAAACGATGATTTGATGTAAAGTTTCATTCTGAATTTTAGGATCGTTAGCTCATTCATCTGCTGCCTTCTCTCGTTAACGATGAGAATCATCTTCATCAATTTTCCCTTTTGATGATGATAGCAATTTTTATCGTCCAGAAATGTGAGCTTGATGAGATCGAATCCCTTTATGAGAGAGTAGCGTGGGATTTGAGTATAGAACGTAAAATGTATGTGTGTGAGGAACTTATGTTTATTTCCTTAAGCCAATTTCCATTATTTCAAGAGAAATTTCCTGTCTCAATTTTAAAGAATTTTGATTTTAAATCTCTAGTTAAAGTACTTAAGAAGAGGTTATCAAGAGGGATGATTTGTACTCATACTTTCTTTGCTTTTCAGTTTTATTAACAAAGAAAATTTTATATAAATGAAACTATTGATTAAAAGTGAATATTGTAGTATATATTTGCGTTTGTGTGAATACAAAATGCAATAGTTAGAATTTTGTGAATTATATTTATTAAGTTTATTTTATTTCTACTTTTAGTTTAAAGTTAACAGAAATCACAGATGGGTAAATTACAGTTATGCATTAAAAATAAGATGAAATTACTTGTTAAAGGTGTTATACATATAATGCTTAATATCGTAATTGTTTTATCAATTTTTTTAAAAGCTCCTGAACCTTGGATTGCTCTAATGATTTTAATATTAAATAATTTGCATTTATTATTGTTTAATACTACTGGACCGTACTTGAAGTTAATTTTTGGTGAAGAGGAAAAATCCAGTATTCTGTTTGCAAAATTTATATGATTTCATTTTATTTTACCCCACAATATCTGAATCAACACGATGGCTATTGGCAACGGACAGCGCAATTTAGAACCATGATCAAATGGCGACGTCTCTTGAACTTGCACCCCCTTTTCCATTCCACACAACGCCGATTTAAGTTTGGCAAAGCTAGAGCTTTTTTTTTTAACTAAGTTTATCTGGGTGTATGAGATATACGAAATTAACTTTAAATATGACGTGTGTTTTTACTAGAATGTATTTTTTTTAATTCCAAAAATTTATTTAGTGTTTAGATAACTTTCAGTTTTTCTGATGTTTCTGTTGAGTGGGTTTTTACTTGTAATCACTTTTAATTTATTATTTAAACCCACAACTACCGATGAAATGTTACGCTATTCACACTCCGTTTTTTACATAGTTGCGTGATTATGGTGTAGGGGGAAAGGAGTGAGAAGAGGGGAAAGGCACAAATAAACAAAGTTTTCTCTGAAATAAGTAAATCCTTCTCAAACACTATCAAGGTCATATCTGATTGGATTCCAAAGCCCTCGAATTAGCTGTAATGATAACAGCACAAAGAAAATAATCATGTTTTGGAAAGACGTAAATATACGTCTGGAACACTTAAAGTACCCGTTGAGCGAGACGTATATATACGCTGGTGGTAGTGAAGAGGTTAATTTTTGATGAATATGTTTGTTTCACAAGGAAGAAAGAATAAATATTATACGCTTTCAGTTCTTTGAAACCTTTTTTTTTAAATATGAGTTAAAATAATATTCTCAAAAAGTAATTGAGAGGCATTGTTGATATAGAATCTTGGTCTCAAATCCTGATGCTACCAAAGATCCATCATGCAAAATTTTGGTGCTTCAGAACTTTAAATGAAGTTAGTCATCAAAGTCTTGTGATGGTGGGGAAAATAGAAAAGTGAGATATTATTTCCAATGCCAAAATTTCAATTAAGCATGGTTTAGAATAAAATTATAATGCCACTTTTTCATGAAGCCCAAAAGCAAGGATCTCTAAACCTTTTTATTGAGTATCTCTTTACAATCGAAAATAACTATATGAAGTACCCAATTTAACACACAGTGTGAACAATAGGATTATGAACCTACCTTTATCACTCTGTACCCTACTCTGTTAACCACTGCTCTAGAGAATACGGTTTATTTAAAGCAAATTTGTCTGTAAATCTGTTTTTTCCAAGTAGCCATAGAATGTGTAAGAAAAGTAGTAGTAGAATGTTATAAGTAGTTTTTCAAAGAACAGCAATGTCATGAGATATCAAAGTCCACATTTTATAACAGTATTGGAATAAATATCATAAAAATATAACATAGTATTGCAAAGATTATAATATACAGCATGTTGCCGCATTCGGATGAGAAATTAAGAGGGGTAATAGTAGGAAGTACGGGGAGGACTAATCACCATAGAATATGGGATCGCAAACCATGTTATGTCGAAGAAATTCGTGAAAGTAGTATCCGTCGAGAGGATGATGAGCCAAACGAGGAGTATGACCGAGTGAAAGCGAGGTTTTAGAGCACCGTGGTAGGGCTGAAGAAACCTACAAGTATGCAAACATTTCCCACTTATTCCTGAATTGCTGGAAGGAGGATCGGCCACTGCATACCAGGACGTGTGGTTCATGTATGATGGTACACCGGTACAATTTTCAATTCTGTGCGTATCCGCCTCCATGCTACATATCCAGGGAGGTGAATTGGACGTAAATGACTTATTGCTTGGTCTCTACAGTCCCCTGATTTTAATCCCTTTAATTTCTTTTTCTGGAGCCAACTGAAATTGATTGTGTATGAAACACTGGTGGATATAATAGAGGATCTCACGTTACGGTTCCTCGTAGCTTCAACTGGTATCGTCAGCCCACTGGATTTGTTTGAAAGTGTCCAAAAATCCTTCGTTCGTCGGTGTCAGCTGTGCTATTACCAACACTGCCGCAATTTCGAACAATTCCTGAGACAATCCCTTGCCGTTGCATTTCTGACGTCGAGCTATGATGTATTGTTCGTATTGTACACATGCTTTACGTGTAATCAATGCATTCATTACCACTAATTTCCCCTTTTCATTCCATTCGACATTTCACCCTTCATAACAGTTTTTGTAAATTATTCCGGCTAAACTTGATTTGTGACCCCATGCTGTACGGTGATTTGTGGTTCCCATGCTGCCTACTATCTCCCCTTTTGAATTTGTTGATCGCATTCTTCAACACCATTATATATATATGCAGTCGTTTGTACAAGACATTTATTTACGTCGGTGGCACTTAAGGAAAAATCATATTGTAGCTTTTAAAGTATAGTACTATTGAATTCAATACATTGTTATTTGCATGGAGGAGGGGGGCGTGATGAAAATTATGGTTGAATATTGGGTCGCCAATATTGAATGTTTAAGAAGCTCTGACATAAAGTTTTTACTTGCTGTTGGGATGTGAATTAAGTCGAACATAAAAGTTTTCATACCTGAATCTTTTTAACTTCGAGTTTTCAAATGTTGTGAGATTATAGAAAATTATGTACTAAATAATTTAGATTAAAAATGTTTTTTTAAAAAAAATTTTGACCGATTTTAGCCAATTGAATCTTAATGCGACCCCCTTAAAAACATTACTGTCTACATTAATATGTTTCTCTTAAATATATCCCTTTTAGTATTTATTATAAATACATTGCCCAATATACTTATATTTCCAGGAAATGTAACATTAAAATACATTTTGTATATAAAATGGGATTTTGTTTGCCTCTAAATTAAACTAAACATAAAAGGTACTTCGAAAACAGTTTCCCTTTCAAATTCTGATCGTAAAACCTTAATTAAATCTGAGTTTAATTCTAGAAAGATAACATTATTTTTAACTGGTGCCAAATTTCACGCTTCTGAGCTAGGAAAAACTTCCAGCTTTAAAGATAAAAGTTTATGGACTATACTGTAAACAACAATATATCCTAAAAAAACATTTAACATAAATGCGCCACCAGAGTATTTATCTCTTTTTCTATAATTGTACCATAACAAATCAGTCGCCTTATAATCACAATTTTTTCCCTCTGAGATCTCAATCGTTTCTCCCTTCTCCTTTTACAAACCAAGTTCAATTACTCGTGATGAAAACAAAATACTAAACCCCAAACGGAAGTAAACAAGAAAAAAAGAAGAAAAGAAATTCGTTTCACCGTCCCAAAAAGACAACAACATAAATTCAGAGCGCAGAAATCCCTTAGGACAAATCAAGCATGCACCAGAGTTACGAAATAACATGCACGGTAAACAATTCTAGAATAAATTGACATAACCCCTACGACAAATATAAATTTCCTCATTTCCATCCGGTTTTTTTTTAAAATAATAAAAACTCCCAGAATCATCCATCACGTGATGTCCCACACAAACGAGATCGTCAGTTGGACATCTGTATGTCACAGGAGACGAAAAATGTTTGTCTTTTTTTACTTTATTATTTGGGCCCGATGCAGCATACAGTTATGTCAGCGGTTAGAAAGGATGAAAAGGTTTGGTTAAAAAAGGGTGAGTTGTGTTGTTTATTTGTGTGTGATGGATGTCTTAATCTATGGCATAGGACATTGGTCATTTGTCTCAATTTGGTGTACCCTTATACCTGGTCAAGAATATATTTGTTTTGTATTTGTTTTCTCAGAAGAATGAAGTGAACTAGATGTTACACAATATAATAAATTCAGTAATATTTATATAGTCATTTTTTTTAAACAAAATGCTCCTATTTCAAAATAATTTTACTTTTATGGATAACTACAATTTTGTAACGGTTTATTTTGGAATTCCTTTACATTTACCGAAACTGAAACACTTTGTTTTCCACACCTACTTTTAGTTTTTTATTTGAATTTCTAAAATATATATATATATTGCACTTTTTTTTAAATGTATGTCATCCAAATGACGAGCAAACGAATCTAACAAAAGATAATATAAGAAGAATCGAAATGTGAAGAAATTTATGAAATATTGTTTGATAGAAATAAAATGTATCATTAAGTAAATTTTTTATTAATAAGTTAATTTTGATATGAAATTCGTCTTCAGGGCAGAACTTTCGACTATTTTATATATATATATATATATCTCCACCTTTATTATCAATAATTGACACTACCATCCGGTTTTCCTTTGCATTGATGGTCAATGACAACAAGATAATGTTCGCTTACTGTCCTATGAATATTGGCGTGGCTCAAAAAGGGAGATATACGAATTTCTATAATTTTACGTCAATGGAAATAAGAAAATTTGATCAAGTCATCGGCGTTTCTAGGTTTTGATCGATCATAGTATTTTCAAAAAGCTGTTAAAAAGGGAAGGTACTTATTAACCTTTACAGGACGGGTTTGACCCATCCTGAAAAGATTAATAGCTACACTGAGAAGGAAACATGAGAAATATTACGAGACTTTAATCAGATTAAGGAAAAAAGAAACCTACGTTTAATACCTAGGCTATTTTAATATCAATTAATATGTTTTTCATTTATTTTCTTTCATTCCGTATTTTAAAAAAAGAAATTTTGAATCCGAAGTCTTTTCTGTTGCGTAGTCTCTTAGATGGCTGTTTGTTACCCCTCTTTTCTTCTCTCACGCTCTGAGGCGATAGGTCGCATCATACGGCCTTCACTTCCAAGTGAACAATAGTTGGGACACGCATGTTTCTACGGCTGTCCGTTTTTACGTTCCCTTTAACATGCAACCCTTCAACTTGAGTGTCGGCTATTTTAAGGAAGAAATGCCAACAATTGTATTCTCACTGTCGAAGTGACAGCTTGATTTATAGAACGTTCATGTGGTTTTTGATGTACTGCGATAAGAGAATCACATTCCATACAGGATTTTGTCCTAAAAGAGCCAATGGTTGTTGAGACCAAGACTGAGGGCCCCGCGTGTACTATGTGAAACATATAAACTTAGTGTAAATAGAGACTTCATTCAAATGATACGTTTAGAAACACAAGATTTAATGACGGGATACAAGACGAGAATGAATATACAAGCACATTACATAAAACAGTTTACCACTTTTTACAGCGTCATTTGTTCGCATTTACACAAATCTAATACACATATCAAACTATACAATATTTAACACTATGACAGCGGTAAGGGGCAGCACTGTTGATGTCGCTGATAACGATGGATCCCTCCTGTAAAAGGTTGAGTGAGGACAACATGGGAAAGTCGTAGGCGTGAGCTTTGAAACGTCTCTGTACGTGTGAGAGAGTCCTAGTGAAATGGGAAATCAATCGAAAAGAGTGACAAGGGGAGTGTGCTGGGGCGTCATAGAGTGTTGAAGCCTGTAGAAGTGTCCTTTCAGAGTATGTGAAGCCTCTTAGCATATCGAAAGTATCTGGGATTCCCCTTTTGGTGTCTATTTAAATGTCGAATACATCACGCCAACAAAAGCGACACTTGAGGCAGAATCATTTCTGTTTGGGGACATAGCTGGGAATACTATTCAGTTATTGGTCGCCTTTACGGGGTAGATTTCGAAGCCAGAGTTTGGCGTGTTTACTGCGCCGGTCACCTCTATGTCGGTTAGATAAGGAGAGGTTAAAGGTTGACTTGCTTTACAACATTAGCGCTGTAGTGTATGGTCTTGGATATTTTCCCGCACAAAACACCATGACCATTCAGATGTCTGTAGTTCCCTTACAGGAAATGGGTTCTTTGGTGGAGACCATCACATGAGCATATCCGTGTTTCCTTCTGATCAGAAATTATGAGAGGCGTGAGACAGGCCCGCCTAGGGGGTTTAAAAAGAGATTGGAAGGGGACCGGGAGATGATGCGATAGATCAGTTACAGAGACAGATCAGGGATAGTAAGTAGCACAGCGAGATCGGCAAAATGAGCGATCAGGAAAACAACAGGAAAAACAGCGATAGAAATGACTTAAGAGATTCAATTATTGATGACTACACGTGCAAAATTTATATCATACAGAAACAATAGAATATGTGTTAATCTGCGACAGCTACTTGTAAATGAAAAGTAATTTACTAAATTTGTGTGATTCCTCTAGCTAACCAGAAATTAAGTAAACTTCAAGGTTATGGCTTCAGTGTTCTTTCATTCTTTTTCGAAGCTTTATCTCAGCGTACCCCTAGGTGTTAGCATATTCTAACATGCCATGCATTACGATTTAAACTGTAGTAGACATTCTAATCGTGACGTTTTTATATGGGTGTTACTTCTTAAAAAAATAATATACGAATTTTGCGCATAATTCTTTGTTTTAAAATTAATTAATTCTTAGTTTTGTGTGTATTCTTAAATATAAGTTTGAAAATATTTAATAAAAATAATATTGAACAGGAAGTTAATAATAATTTTGATAGTTTTTACAGTTTAGAGGATTTTGAATTAAACAAGTTGCAAACTATACTGCAATGTCAGAACCTTCATAATTTCTTTGTAAATACTACATCTTTTATGTTCATTTTCATGATGTTTAACGTTTTAACTTTTTCTTTTGTACTAATTTTAATACGTCATGGTTCTTAATTTAAATGTTTATTCTTTTTTATTATTTATCATTATTCCCGTGTGATACTTGCCTGTTTCATATGTTTGGATTGATCCTTCAAATAAAAACATATGTAGCAACAGATTAAATAAGTTAGTTAATTAGTTATTCTTCCACTTTTCGTTTTTGTGATATTTCTCCATTTTCTTCTTCTTTTTATGATTATCTAAAATAAATTAACAATATTGATATGTGCTGCCGGCTACATTGATTCCTTTTTTCTATCTAGGAAGAAAATAAACTTTAAGTATGTGTTCCTAGTTATAAAGTTTTTCAGGTGGGAGTTTAACGGGACACAAATAAATTAAAATCATAAAAAAAATTGTGTGTGTGTGCTTTGACCACACGATAGAAGTGAAAACTTCTGAATTGTTTTGGGGAATGATAAACAATTGTTCGGATGTGATATGTTTTCTTTTTGAACATTTTCGCATGCTGATGTTAAGTAATTCACTTTTTCATACCCATTCATCGGGGATTTGTTTATTTTATCCATTTTATCTAAAGAGCAATGTTTAAATACTTATGCATTATTGTATAATTATATATTAATATATACGATTAAAGTGTCAATCAGTCTGATTATTTAAAAATATTGCTATATATATATATATATATATATATATGTAAGTTATTATGTAGATTACATTTATATATATTTATATTATACTTACGTACTATCGCAACAATGCCAAAGTTCATAATAACTGGCCAAGTACGCAACCCTGATTTCACATGTGTCGTACGCGCTGAATTAGCAGCCATGTGTTTTCTGTCAAATAATGTCCCCAGTACCATTGAGATATTACTTACATACTATATAAGGTGACGAAAACTTATGCCCTGAGAGCCTTTTACATTTCTTAAAATTCTCCAAGCAAACAAAAGGAGAGGATTTGTTCTCATTCACAATTAATGTGCTTTTATTTTCTTGTAATCTCTTAGTTGCCATCAACAATATAAATCAATATATTAGTAACTTCCTTGCCAACTAGCTTTATTAAAGTTTCGGATTTTAATAATTTTGGCACTTTTTTGTGCTTCAATGCTCTTTCTACTGTATAAAAAAAATAGATTCCATGTTTCGTTTCTTCTTGGCAAAGGTTGTATCATTATTTGTACAGCTTTAAGGAGTTTATCTAATGAAGGAACACTTTCAACAACATAAGTTGAATTTACACATTACATTTGTTGTTGCAAGCGTAACCTGCGGAAATCGTCTTCTTTTTCACGTTGCATAACTGTGGTTGCGAGGAAGTCCAATACATATTCCTTATCTTTTATAAATTCTGAGGATTTCAAAAGTATTTATTTTGGTTAAACGATTTTATAAGCGATCCGTGTACTTTTTCTCCAATTTCTCACAATACAGCTAGCAAGTCAATTTTCGTAATATTTTGAGCATAATTGATCATAAACAATGTTCAACGGAAAAATCAAACTCTCTTTCTCACCTTTACTAGATAATCCGTTAAGAACTCTGGTTTTCAACGGAGATTAGCAACTTGAAAACAAACTTTCCAATATTCTTATAACTAACAGAACCCCTTTTCCCATTTTACATAAGAATAATAAATTTTTTAAAAATTATTTTTGCTTGAGCTCCTCTTTTCTCGTTTACTCGCTGGAGTTGAGTGAAAGTAATATTTAAAGAAAGAAAATATAGCTTCACGGAAAAAAATGTGCATAAAATGTTTAATAAAAAAAAACAAAAAAACACTTGCTTAAAAAGTTTGCAAAAGTCGCCAATTCGAGCAAGATTTCTGACATGAGCCGGAAAAAACTGAGTAGACCCGAATCTGACGCTTCATTTAAGTTCAATCTTCAGCAAAACGTACCTAAAGAAGTTATCACTTCAAAAACATTTCAAAACTGCATTTTTACAAGTAGTTCCTTTGTACCAGTACAACTGTTGTTCAAAACAGGTTTTCTCTAATTACTTGTCTTCACTTTTATAAAATAATAGTTCTATGTATTGAGATGGAATTTGAGTTGTTTAAATTTAAATAAATTGCTGTATTAATCCAACTTGCTTATAAGAGTTTCATGAATGTGGCTTCGGCTATACAGGCATTTTCGCGATAAAAAGGTTTCTTTTTCAAAGCAATTCATCATTTATGCTAGGAATATTATTTTCACGAAATACTATATTCTTATCAATAGAAAAACTATTTACTTTAAAAATTTGCTCGAATACTATTATATTTATATTTACCTTTTACTATTTTGCAGGTTATATAATCATATTTTTATTGTATTGTTTAGATTCTGAGAAAAAAATTAAATAAATGTTAAAGCTTTTATACTTACGCGAAGAAAGCAATTTTCACACAAACATAACAAAGGATTTTCAAAGTGGTTATTGTTGAATTTAGTTTAAATCTATCACATTCTTTATGCTATAGTATTTCATTCATTTTTCAAAGTTACCAAGAAGACAGAAAATTGTTGAATTTCTGGAAATATATTTTAAGTTAGCTATGAGAGGAATATCAGAATTCGAAATTGAGCTGCGTGTAATTTAATTTTATGTGATAAAAATAACAATGAAAACATATACCTTAGAGCGAAAAAATAAACTTAAAAAAATATTCAGCAAAAGAAACGATCTCTTCAGACCTGGTTTCATCCAAAGTATTGTCATAATAGATGTAAACGTAGAAAGTCTTTCTTCAAATATCATAAGCACTGATCTAAAAACTGCTGAGAACCATTTTTCCCTTCAAAAAAAATATTATTGATTCAATTTAATCGTTAGAAAAAGAACTATACAACAAGAATAAATAAGTTGTCTTTCTTTAAAATACACTGTCACAAAAAAGTATATGTACCCAGAAGAAAACGAGCTACTTTCACGAAATTTAACATATATGCAGTGCATGAGGAGGAAAGCAAATGATTACAAACTTAGAAGAACAGATTGTTTTACTAAGAGGATATGTCATGAAAAAGGTTACAAATCAGTAGGTAGTAAATCCCCCTCTGGCACCTATGGAAGCCTAAACATGATGTCCAATCCAATCAGTGAGGTCCTCTATGACCTCTTGTTGAAGATCATGTCGTAATGTTTGCAACTGGGCAGTTAATTCACCAGTATTCCAGGACGGCTGCAGTTGACTTGGCGTATATTGGCGAAAGCTCTGGTGATCTCGTTGACCACGAGAGTGTGTTCTAACCTTGAAGAAATTATTGGAAGAGTCGCGCAGTGTGTGAACGAGCGTTGTCTTGCTGATGAATGGTACCTGGCCGACTTGATAGTATAAACAGTACAACTGTCGTTAAAATCACGTAACTGCGTGTCATCAAAGTGCATTGAAGGAGGACTAGAAGTGATCGTGTGTCCCAAAATATCGCTCCCAACCCTGCCATACCGTGTGTAATCAACCCATACCTCTCGACAACTAATGCCGGATTGGACCGAAGTTCTGACCGTCTCCACACGCATATACACTGGTCATCAGAATTAAGATTGATTCGGGATTCATCGCTATAGATCACAGCCTCCAGTCGATCCTACTTCAGCTTATCCGAGGTTGGCAGAAATCAATCTACACTGCTTATGATGTGGGGTCAGCGTCGGCTTCTTATACGTGTCGGCCAGTAGTCTTCGATTAGTTGCTCGTGACTCCACCGGATATCTGGAAAGTGGTACATGACTTCGAACCTCTTCTAGTGACGTTGTTGGTAAAAATGGGGCCACTCTATTGACCACGTGATCAATTTTCGCAATTGTGTTCCTGGATTGCCCTGACCTTCTGCGACGGTAGACTATCCCTTCTGTGATTTATTACCGCCACTGAGCAACTACCATATAACTCCGACCGAAGTCGCAGCCAATACGCTTCTTCGACCAACTAGCTTCTCTACGTCCTACTATATGCCCCTCTCAAAGTCCAACAATTGTTGTTCGTACTGTCACCAGTTGCTTCTTCGAGACGTCTCTGGTAACAATACCGTCCCTCCAAGTCAACAGATTTGTTTTAATAACCCTACGGCATGAGCAATAATGCTTTTAAGCACACTTCCAGTTGCGCATCTCATATGCGTCAAAATTTTAATTATGTGCATATCTCTTACCAGACGACATACCTGCCTAAGTTGCGTTATATTAGTTAGATTTCTTATGGATGCTTACATTTTTTTGTGACAGAGTGTATTTAAGAACTCTTAAAGTTTTCTAAGCACATCATGAATGACAAAATGGAATTCGACTTTATATATTTCACCACACAAGACTCCAAGAAAAAAACAAAAAAGCTATTTTTCAATTCAAAAGTTCAAATTAACTTGGACAAATATAAATAACAGACTTTCATGTTTAAGACAGTAAATAATTAACTAATAATATAATAAAAATGAGAAAGTACAAGTAGTAAATGTTACGGAAACGCAAGAAAATACTTGGATTTTCGAAATAAATATTTCAGGGTTTAAAATATCTAGCTCGTCTCATGATGCCATCTCAGTAAGAGTTTCGTCATTATTGGTAGTTTTTTTTTCCTTTTAAAACTCAAACATTGAAAAAATGGAACAAAAATTAAATTACATTTTAAAGAAGACAAATATACTGTAATACTACTACTAAAACCAATTTAGATCATCGCAGACACTGCAGAAATACTGGAAACTGAAAACAATAGTATATTTTATTTGTGGATGAATAGAAAACACCTTAATTTTTTATTATTGTTCTCTCATAAATATCTATTTTTATTCATTGATAAAATTTATTACTATTGTTTCTGTGTAGAGAAGAATATATTATATTTCAACTCATCTATTTTAGGACACACGTGTTTTAAAAGTGAGTGTTTTTATTAAAGAGGAACATTACATTCCCTTGAACAATTGGTTTTCTATAAGAAATACATGAACAAAATATTAATTATTATTACAGAAATCTAAACCAAGCAAAATGCAACACCAAGAAGGACCAGAGATATCAGAGTGAAATTTATTTGGCATATAACATGTTGTACAAAGATTAAACGATTAAAACTACATCCTACTGCGACGTGTAGAGGATGACAAAATTAGTAGTAAGTGTAGTCGCTGCCACACGGCATAGAATCAAAGAGACTTTGGATATCCTTGGGGGTAAAGCAGTCCATGCGGCTAAGTTGACAGTGTAGCAGCTGGTGGTGTATCCCAAGCCAGTCGTTGTGCAAGCATGGACCGCACGTTTATGATTGACGATAGATCAGGAAAACCAGCAGATCAAGAAAGCAATTCAATCTTATGGGTAAAGAAGAACTCTTGAACACCTTGCGTGTCACGTGTGATCGAGCATTATCCTGTTGAAATATGGCTGAAAGCAAGCGCAGAATGTACGGGAGGACCACGGACGCCAAACCCTCAGAGATGTAGCCCTGGCTGTTCAGTGTACCAGAAATGCGTATTAGATGGGTGGCAGTGAAATCCAATACCACCTCAAACCATGAAACCAGGTGCAGGACCAGTGTGGCGATGCATAACGCAACAGTTCAGAAGCCTCTCATCTCGGTGTCTCCAAACTCGAATACGACCATCGTGATGTTGCAGACAGAAGTGGGACTCGTCAGTAAAGATAATGTCGTTCCATTACAATATACATGTCTGCCGTTCATTGCACCATTGGTGGCGCAAACACCTGAGGTTTCCAGTCAAGGGTAAACGAAGCAATGGACGTTTTGCGGACATTCCACTCTGTCTGCAATTGGTGTCGAATGGTACGAGAGGACACTGAATGATGCGTAACAGACGAAAACTGCTGTGCTTTAGTTCTTGATGTGGCTGCGCTATCACTGCCATTCGCACAATCTGCCTTTCATCATGGGCAATGGTGTAACGGGGTGGGTGCTATTGGCCCTGTCGGTCCGTCGTATCTCCTTCATCCAGTGATGAGTATCTGAGTTTCTTGGTTTCATCCAACACGTTGATCGATTTTTCTGAACAATAATCTATTTCTCTTCCTCGGTCGAATTCAGTAACTTAGTAGAAATACACTCGATGTCTTCCACAAGGCAAATGTAAACAGCTCACGCAAAAAAAAAAAAAAAAAATGCTACACTTTGAATCTCCAATCTGTTCTCCCCTTTTCTAGCGCTTGCGGGTGACGCGCGTCTGCTCTATAATGCTAATGATTTGCATATTTCATTGCCGCCAACGCATTACGTAAATTTCACATGGTTTGCATGCTTCCTTCAGGGTGTTGCATTTTGTGTGGTCAGTATTGTATGTACCAGTATTTTTTTCCTCTTTTACTTTTATTTATAAATCATTGTAGAATGGAATAAATGTTTTATACAATCGATAATTTGTTTCATTTTCGTTTGATATATAACTATACCGAATTTTTCAATATCCTTTAAATTTCAAGATGTGTAGGAATTTATAATATTTAAATATGCCCGTTTTCATGTCAATACGAAATCGGATTTAAAAATACCTGGTATTTAAAACCCGAAGAGAAATCTGTGTTGAGGGGGGGGGGGGAAAGAGTGTGTAGAATTAGCAACGGAATTTACTTTTCATTTGGTTTTCCACAAAGTAAGATATGTTTTATTGCATTTTTTAAAGTTGGCCAATATTTTTTAAAGTATAATTTTCAGACTTTTTGTTAAAAAACTTATTATTATATTTTTTATTTACTCTCTCTTTCATGTGTTTAAATATTCCACTCAGATATATTCTTGTAATTTTCCATTAAAGTTAGTGTCCAAACTCATTACTTAACATTAAAAGTATAGAATAAAGTTATTTCAAAAAACAAATAATTTTCTCAAAAAAAAATTTTTTTTGTGTAAATATTCTATTAAAAAAATAACAAAAACTAAACATCCCGTGGTAAAATATTCTTGTAATTTCTATAAGGAATTCTTTTTATAGATCAATAAATTAAGCTAAATGTAATTAAAATGTTACCTTTGATGTTTTATATAATATTTCCTCAGTACGTTTTTTATACATCAAATTTGAAATACGAGGAACAACCAAAGAGTAATTTTTCCTTTGATCGTAAACAAAAGCAAAGTATAGTTGACAGGAAATATTTATTCGGAGAGTCATACAAAAATCTTTGTTATTTTTACAAAGATAAGAACCATCATAATTATACCATGTTAGATTAGAGCCATGACAAGTTGCGAGATTATTTTTTGCATTTCAGTCTAGAAGAAATCTGCCACAAACCTGAAAATGGAATAAGTTTCTGGGAATTAACTACTGTATAATTGCTGACCGAAGAGGAATTCTCAGGCTCAAAAAAAGATAAAAATTCCTGCGAGTCGTGAAAAATTGTGTTGCACTTTTGTCGCAATGTTTCTGCTTCATTTTAAATTAAAATTTACAAAAATGACTTTGGAAATGTTTTTTTTTTCAATAAATTCTAATAGACCAAACGTTTTCAAGTCTATATAATCTGAACAAGAAGTTTAATGCAATTTAATTTGTTTTCTGGTTTGTATCAAGTTAAATTTTATCTTTTATTACTCATTTAATTTCCTATATGAAAGATAAATCTTCTAAAATTTTAAGGAAGTTTTAAGTGTCACATGAAAGAAATCTGAATTAATACCTTATTGTTCCCATTTAAAATTAATGACTTATAAACATTTTATGGCCATTTGATGCTAAATTTTTAAGGCTTCGTAATACTATTCAATAGTTTTAGTGTAATTTCCTTTACTGGAATACGATTTTATGGACCGGGTTGTCATGGTTTTCGAAGAATTAACCTCGAAAATAATTTACCGACATTTATAGCATTGAAATTGGTGTGCTTCATTCTAAAAGTTATGTAGCAAAATTTCAATTAAACTGATAAATGGTAAAAGCTCAACGGAAATTGTAACAAATCGTATTAAAGGCTTATAAATACTGATTCTAATTAATATGATTATATTGCAATATGGTTATTCTTGAGAGACCTCATACTTTGGATCACTATCAAAAAACACGAACACGTCACCTGATCCAGCACCCTATTCTCCGAACTTTGATTCTATGCCAATGTGAGGACTTTGAGACGTGACAGATTTAACAAATATCATAACCTATACAGCAATTTATATTTGGCTAAGTAAAGAATAATGCAATAAACATTCATGACATAAATACATTTAACTATTAGAGGCATTTCTAAAATTGTTACAAATTTAATTAATACTAATTTAAAACTATTAATAAATCCTTTTTTGAAGATGGTATGCAGTAGACAGTATTTGAATACAAATGCTACATGTCTGTTATGTGAGAAACATTTATTTAATAAATTTTACATCATTTATTTAGGATTTTTCTGTATTTAAACTAAGTATCAAAATAAAATTTTACAGCGGTATTGAATTTTAGTTTCGTTAGAATATCTCTGAATCTAATTTTTGAAGAGTCTTCAGATACCAGGGAAAATAATTCATAAGATTCCATTGAGAGTATGTAAGATATTCAAATTTTAGAAAGTTATTCAAGAATGCCTTTCATTCTGAATCATATAACTATATTTTATACAAGAAGATACAACTCTTACGATGTTGTAATACAACACTAGAAATATGAAGCCTTTTGGAAAAGTATATGTCAATGTAGTAATTGTTAAGCAATCAATTTAGTAACAGTAAATATATTTAATGTATCCAACTCCCCTAAAATTGTGAATTTTTCCGAAAATTGACATTTTTTGTGATTATATATAATAGTCGATCTTATTAGATTGATAAAAATACCAAATTTATTATTTTCCGTTCACAACAACAAAAACTACAAGTGTTTTAGTAAAAGCAGATGACATTACTTTAAGCAACATGTCATACTTTAAAACGCGTTTTACTCGAAATGTGTTTTTTTAAATGCTCAAACGGGGTCAGCGATTGCTCAAAAAGTTTTTAAAATAATTAACTGAAATTTTTTATGTATGTTCTGCATAATAGTAGAAATGTTTTAACCTTCAGATTTATCAATCACTGTTTTGTTAGAAAATTTACAGTCCTTTATGATAATATAACTATTTTTTAAGCAATTTCATGTAATTACTGTGTTAAAGTGCTCTTGTTTTTGTAAAAATTAAAATACCTCTTATCTAGAAGCTCATTCGAAAAATGAATAGCATAGCAAAACATCGGAACTGAAAAATTGTTCATAAACTTTTGGAACAGAATGGACCCCGTTTACGTTATTTTTTGTTCGTATATATATATACATATAATATATTTACCAATGTTTTCTTATTTTAGTAATTATAATTTCTTTTTATCTTCTTAATTTAGCCTATTTTTCTTAAAATATACTAAACAAATCTAAACACAAAAAAATCCCCGCTTCCATTTTTTTTTAAAAAAAAGCTATCGCAAAAGTCGGATACCTTAAATATCAAATAGTTTAGAAACTTAGCTTATTGCAAGACAAGCCTGCAAAATTAAAATACAGCATGCAAGTCGTACATCTATTCATTGATGAATTTAGTAAAAAGGAGCTGTTGTGGAATATAATGCGATATATATTAAGAGTCTCGAGTATACCACTATGGTGGCTTGTAGCCTAGTGGTGATAGGCATGGACTCGTCGTCGGCGTATCATGAGTTCGAACCCTAGTATCACTAGTGAGTAGAAGAACTGATGCACGCTAAATCTGTTGTGGCTTAAATTCCTCATGTTAGTGTGGTGTATAGATTAGGAGAGTGGAATATCACAGCTTATGGGTCATCATCGTCACTTGATCATGCTTCAAAATTACAACCTACGTCACCCATAACCCTCGTTTTGCTTAATGGTGTGACGATAAAATGATTTACTTACTCTAAAACCTTCTGCGTAGAAAAAATAACTTAAAAAGAGAGAGAGAGAGAAAACCTAGTTTACTTAAAATAGTTTCCAATAAAAATTCGAAGATTTTGAAAAATTGATTAATCAATCTTAAACTTTTGCCCTTTAAATACTGCTGGTATGTAAAGTAGGACACGTTCATCTGAGTTTTTTAAATTGAGAGCCATCGGACAGATGGAAATGGATCAGCTTCTAAAATTAATAGTGCCAGACTGAATAATGTTTTTCACTTTACGATCTAACAACTTTGGAATCAATTAAATCTGGAAATTTAATTTCATGAATATCTGTTGCAGGCTATTCCCGTGTTACAACAAATCTCAATTGACACTTTGAAGTTCTTTGGTGAACAATAGATGAAACGTTTTGAACTTCAGCTCATTTTGAGGCAACTAGAAAAATAATGTGTATCGCATCAATCCAAAGAAGTAGTGTCAATGAAAGTTTACATACAAGGAAATTAATTAGATGTGTTTCATTAAACCAAATACAAAGAAGAAATTTATTAAATTGGCTGAAAAGTGTGTCATTTGTGCAAGATATGAATTTTAGTTTCTACTTTTTCCAGGTATGTCTAGATTTTCTTTGATTTATTATAATTTTTGACTTAGAGGCAATAAAAAACGGTCATTATAGCCGGTTAAGATGGACAAATATAGCCGGCAAATCACCGGTAGTAAGCTTCTCTAGAACCGTTTACACGTCGAGCCGGTATTATACAGGTTTGAAAAGCGGGTTTTAGTTTTGTACCCGCTTTGGAGCAGGGTAAATGCGGAGAAAAGCAAGTTCATTTTTAAATATTCCCATGATGCATTACAACCGAGATTCATTTATTCAAAGATGGCTAATATTATTGTTTCCACACGTTGGTTCACTGAAGAAATAAGAGCTTTAATGAACACATCTAGGTAAAACAATAATACAACAAAAATTTGACGGAATTGTCTGGGGTTCGAAAGTGAAAAAATATGTGGGACGAATTAAAAAAAATTGCCTTGCTCGGACACATCTACACAAATTAGTAGCAAAATAAAAGCTTTTACATGGGACCTTTTCGGTGCTAATTTGATCTAGAAGTGCTACGCACCAAGTATTTGTTTATGTTCACCAAGATGGGCGATAACATTACAATATGGTTACCTTGATATTTCTATCGTTTGGTAATGTGTTTGACATGAGGATGATGTTTATAAAAGTTAACTTCTATTGATTTATTTTTTTCCCGTGGTAACCATTATATAGCCAAGTAAATCTATCAACCAATTACCAGATTCTCATGTATGAGCTGAAAAAAATACCGATAAAAATTGGTTTTTATTGGTTTGGCAAGTTGAGATTTTACATGTAAATGGAGCCTATGGATCCGAAACATTGCTGAAATATACGCTTAAAATGAAAGTGAAATATCGTTGAGTATCCACACAAACTACCTGCACTATTTGCAAAGAAGTCTTAGGAAATCGAGATGTTTTTGCTACTGTTGATAATTTTATTTGGATGGACATTAATGATTTACTACGTCTATATATTCTTTCTGACAGATGCATACTTTATCGAAGCATTAGTACAAAAAATAAATAATCCTTTTCGCGCATCTGAATTAAAACTTATAAAGCTAGAACAATTATAATTGATTATTTTCAGAGCAAAATTCTCCTCTTTCCAAATAACTTGCGTGAACTGCAATAGAGGTTACACAATTTATGGTCTCTTATCCCGTTCATTATCCAAACATTTAATATTATCACTAGAAATCCAATTTAAACATGCATTATGGCAAGAAAAATTAATATTCCTTGTTAAATTTCCAATTTTTCTTTACTTTAAATTTATTCAAATAATAATTTTTAGCAAAGAATTGACTTTTTAAAAACTTCTACTGTTTAAATCTTTACAAAGCCAATTTTTTTTCTAAATATATTGCTAAAATATTTTTGGGATTGTAATTTATTTATAAGAAGAGATTAATTTAGTTTATCTATTTTTATGAAATTAATTCTGTTTTTAATAC
>BMAO01019052.1:0-15121 GCA_019973975.1 Trichonephila clavata
TTTCCCCAAGTCTTCGGTCACTGAACCCAAGGAGAGCCAAAAAACTTTTTCAGGTACGGTCAACATTTGGGTGATTTCTAACGGTCGGTACACAGGTTTTTTCCCTGGAAGGTGTCCGGCAAGGGTTTGTTTGATTTGGGGAAAGGACGAGTTGAGTGGTGTGTGTATGAAAAAAAATGTGCTTCGATCTTTTCTGGTGGATGTTTCGATAAGAATTCATTATCAGGGTAAGTAAGATGTGATGTTTATTTGTGATTTTGTTTATTTACAATATGTTGTCTCTGAGTTAGTGATTTCGTTTTTTTTTTAATGAATTTTATGTTTGAAATGAGTTGTTATTTCGTAACGTATTGCTAAACATGACTTTAGTTTTTAACTTTTTTAACTTTTAAAATAAATTCCAATTTAATTGCTTGAAAATGTTTATGATGTATGTTTATTTTTTCATTTTATATGTAAAAAAATTAAATAGTGAAGACAACATTAAAATGTAGAATTCGTAACGCCGTGTTAACGGAAGAAATAATAGTTAGAAAACGTTTGCATTAAATTGAATGAAATTAAAAAATATTATAACATTGTTTACAACATTGAAAGATAATACCTCTTTCATTACAGTAAATCGTTTATAGGGGCAGTTAAAAGATTTGAGTTCTATAATAAATAAATATATGTATGTATACAGAAAATAACCATTGACAAGATCTTAATGTGTATTGAGCTCTTTTCTTGATGTATGATAGGTGGATCGTGGTTTTAGGGGGGGGGATTATTAATAATCGGAACCTATATCTATGAGAAAAAGATGTTCTATGGTACGGAAATAAAAAATTAATTGAAAAAAATAAATTCAAAATTTAATATTGCTAAATACTGAATTTTCGAAAAACTAGAAAAAGGCTTTATTTTGGTTGAATTACTTTTTGTCACAAAATATTATTTTTCTACTATGTAAATAACCAAAAAGATTAATATTGATAAATGAGCACTGTGAATCGTATAAAGTTCGTTGCAGCATTTCTTAATCCCTATTCTCTCTTCCTACATCGTCGAATTAGTCCGAATCAAGCTTTTTCCGTCTTCCGCTTTATGGTGTCATATATATGTGTATGTGTGTCTGCGTGTGTGTTTAGTATTAAGCTTTATATTATATATATATATATATATATATATATATATATATATAGTTAACAGCTTTTCTCCCCTTATATTTTGTAAAATAAGGGCTCGTAAGTTAAACAAATTGTAGGACAAAAATAATTCTAAATAAAGAAGTTAAAAAAGATATTCATAGTTATATTTGTTTCATTCACATATTTCTCGTTTTTTTTTTTTTTTTTTCATTTTTAGAAATTTATTTCAACATGAAAATAATTGTAAATTTATGTTTATTTGAAACTGAAAGATCACATGTACCTGGAAAACTTTTCACAATATGATTTGTATTGATAAAACTTGATTAGATTGCTATATTGATTTCCGAATCTAGTATCAAGATAACTAAAGATAATTTTTGCTTCCTGGGTCCTAAGGTTCTCCCTTTGGATCCTTTAGAGTTGAGTTGTTTCTTAAACATTTGAACAGCTAATATAGAATAGGCCTGAGAAAATCATAAAGGTATTCGAATTCAATTTATAGTACAATAATCAAAAAGTAATAACAGTTATTCAATACGATTTAATTACTCCTAGTTACGTATTTATTCAATTACGAATATTAGCTAATTATATTAATCAAATGAATTAATTATAGTGACCCGATTTAGAGAAGTTATTATTTCATGACTGTTATGTATTGCATATATTTTACGCAATTATTATTATAAAAACTTATTACTAACATGTATATGAACTTAAAGAGTATTTTTAATCGTTATATAAAGTTTGTGTAAAAATAAATAAGTGTGAATAGTTAAAGAATTTTGCATTTTTAAATGAGAAGAAAAAGTATATGTGAATGAAAAATAGCATTTAAAATTATTAAGGGAAGTTAGTTTTATATTAAGAATTAACGTAATTTATCCAAAAGGTAATATTTTACAAAAACAACAGAACAGTTTTTTCAAAATAATAAAAACACGTTTTTATTTAAAAATGATTGGTATATTTTTAAGGTTGAATAGAAACACTAAACACCACTTCACCGTCTCATTTCCCAAATTTTTAAAATACGACTGAAAAATAACAGACATAAATTGAATAAATTTGAATAATATAGAACATATAATTTTTATAATAAAAACTATTTCTGAAAACTAATACAATCTCAATTTTCTACATAATTTTAATTTTAAATCTCAGGACGTATGAAACATATTTATGTAAAACTTTCGATTGACGTATTTGTATTTATCATGGTATGTTCATGTAGTTTTGATTCTTCTGTTTCATAATTTTCTTTTAAAAAAGTTTAGTTAAGATAAATAATGAAGGTTTAAATTATTTTTAATTTAGATACAATTTCACTCAATGTCTTAAAATCTCATTTATTATGAGGAAAATCATTCTTCCCCCACAAGTATAAAATTTATAAAAAGAAATAAATTAAGTTTTTATAAATGTTTTTTTCCTCCCTAGAAATCATTTTTTACTATATTAAACTATATGTTCATTAAAGTTACTTTAAACTCTAATTATACTGTTAACAAAATATTGTACGATTACATGAAAAAATCCCTTCAGAACGAAAAAAGAAAACACGATACAGAATGTTCTAAAAGTCGAGGATATTAATGAAAGTTCTATGAAATCATTCTGTGATGTAATAAGTTGGATATAATTACTTATATCAATGTCGTTAACTTAAATACAATTTGGGGGGGATGGAAAACGTTCTTGTGAAATCGTGATCTAAATCAGGGGTGGCCAACCTTTTTGGTAAGAGTGCCACTATTTGATATTAAATCATTAAACGTGCCACTTCCAACTTTTCCAACAAACAAAAAGATATATATATAAAGATGAAATAATGTTACTTATATTGGCTTATGGGATTTTTACGCCAATAGCATGTATTTTTGTGCAAGTCTAAGTAGTGAAAATTTTAAAATAACATAAATACTTAGGTTTGATTGTTAGTAAACTTTTTACTTAATTTTATAAAGTTTTTTTAGGTATACATTAAAATGAATAGCTTTAAACGTTTAATTCTAATTTATTATTAAATAGTCAGTATTTGTGAATTTGTAACTTTTATACCCAAGTCATTTATATTAGGATTAGTTCTTGAAGATGCTAACAAAATTAGGTTGTATTAGGTGTATATCAGTTAATTTTGAGCAATATAATGATTTTATATATATTATGTTCGTAATAGAAAGTAAACTTAAGTTGATCCAAAACTACAACAATATCTGACAACCAAATCGGGCAAATTTGGAAAATTACCCGTCGGTTTAAATTTCCAACATTCGATGTAATTTTGATCACTTGAGTTGGAATAAATTCTTTACATTTGCTTTCAAGTCTAGTATGGTGCTGTAGTTTAATAATTCCGATTTGGACTTCGGTAACTATTAATGTCTTGTAGAGAAATTGGAAAAGGATTTATGATAAGATCACGTTGAAAATTATACAACCAAGCACTGAGAGAATCCTGCAAAATGAATATTAAATTTTTAAATCTATTAAAGCTTGGAACATTATTAATTTTGGTAGATAGTTAATAATGCTGGATCTGTTTTTTTTTCTTTGTTTGCTTACGGGGAAAAATAAGTTTGTTTAGAAAAAATATATGACTAAATAGAATAGGAGTAAAATGCAATCTTTCCCCTGTAAGCTTAGTTTTAAATTATTCAAATGTCCCATAATATCGGTAAAAAAAATAAATAATCTTAATCGCAAAGTCAGTCTTTATTCTTGAGCAGCAAGCACTCACCGGCAGTTCATAGTTTACTTCCATATATTTTAAAAGACACACACGCTCCCTCAAGAGTGCACTTCTTTTCGGAGGCCAGCGCACACAACAAGAAAGGAGTATCCTTCCCATGATAATTTTCTATTGAAATTCAATTAATTGTGTTTAAAAAAAATTTGTGGTTTTTTTTTGTCTGAGACAACCACATTTTAATAAACCAGTGAAAAAAGGTTATTTTTAATAATAATTTCAAAGTTTTCAATATGCCTTCGCGTGCCACTGTTACAACTCCACCATGCCACACTGTGGCAACGTTGTAAAGCAGTTTCAATGATATTTTTAATTACTGTTTTTTTTTCACTAAACAATAACGCCCTCCAGCATTTAAGGGGGGATAATTCTTTCCTCTTTATATAAAGAGTTTTTCGAATATTTTTTTCCTGAAAATTTATTAACATTGTTTAAATATTTTTAAAAATTTGTTTAAAAAGAATACTCGAAAAAAAATGCCACTAGAATAACTTTGCGTGTGCAATTAATTTTGCGTGTGCATTTTTAACTTTATGGTTTATATCGTTTGTTTTAGATTAGTATTATCGGGAAAATTTTAATGAACATTTAACTTTATATATCACAAAGAAAAATATTCAAAATTAAATTGAATTACCATTTTCTGGGTTTGCACCATTTTTCCCTAATGGGCTGCATATTGGCAACCAAGCTTTGGCAGACACAACAAGTCCCCAAATGTGAAACCCATTAATTTCATGGAGGCACCATCTAGTGGCGACTCTCGCTACCAAATTTGCACGCTTGAATTAATTTTAATTTGATTTCTCGTCGTATGTTAAAGGTTGCCGTGATTTAATTTTGCTGAGAGAACCAGAACCAAATTGATACTCAAGGGATCTTTATTATTTTTACTTTTGGCTTTTTTATTTTTATTAATTTTAGGTAAACATGCAAACATTGTTGTTTTAACAAAATTTATTAACAAAACTATAGAATTATTTGTTTTCCTGTAGAAATAATGTTCCATTCAATACAGAGGGTCATTTAATATAATACTTCAAAATCAACCAACAGTACTAAGTGAGGTATTCATATATGTTGTACATCCAAGAAATTTATGAAATAAAAATAGTTAATATCATTTTGTTACATTGTCATCTCAGCAATTTTTAACGACTGTTCTATACTCAAATATGAAATCAACAAATAGTATTTAGTTTGGGATGGGGTATTTAATTATTTATTTCTCATTTATACTAATTTCTTTCTCTTTCCAATATTAAAATAAGAAAAACTTCATTTTTGGAAACACAACTTATTTGAAAATTATATGATCTTATTAATTTTAGAATTTCTTAAGCATCTTTTAAAAAAATTTATGTACATTAAATAAAAATGAGTGAAAATGAATGTGTGTGTGTGTGTACTGATATTTATTTATTATCAGTAACATATCAAAACATTATTTGAAAGATTTGAGATAATCATATTACGAGATTTGCTTGGTTTAGTTTAATCACAATTAAATTCTTTTTAATTTCTTCTTTCAAATATATACGAGCATGTAATGATGCTAATCTTGTTTTGAAATACTCTCTCAATGTTTTTCTTCACTTCATTTTAGAAAGCAATCTCAGCATTGCTAAATGATTTTTATTATCAATTCTTATCATGCTTTCAAAACTTTGATGCCTGATCTCATCTATTTCCCTTTATTTTTACTGGATTTTTATCACTTAAAGAAAAGTTACTCTCGGCATCTTCGAAGTTCTGTTTATTATACAAAGTTGTTATTTGTTTTTAAATTTTTACAAAGTCTTGCTTTGTAATCTTTTTTTTATGATATTGTTGTTTTTTAAGTTTAAAAAACAAACCATTTCTAATCTATCTCTTATCTCTTAAGTTTTATTTTTTCTTGACCTTAACCATTTTTTTTTTAAAGTTTAGTATTGTTGAAGAAAATTCGATCGAAATTATTACTTACACATAATTAATAATAATAATTAATTTTATTTTCCAAATGTAGTTAGAAATATTGAGAATACTTGGTGCAAATTAAGGAATTTGTCTAACCGCTATTTTGTATTATGAGATAATAGTAATTTTATAAGATTTTAATTGTTCTTTTCAAACCCAGATCATAATGTATATGCGATCATAATATTAAAAATATCCTTTCGAAGGCTGTAAGAAAGAGTGTATAATTCTAATAAACAAACTTGTTTTAGATACTTTGTAATAATTTAGTTACTTAATTACTAATTTTCAGAATGTTGAAAATTTTTGTAAAACAATTTCCTTTTTAGTATGAAAAATAAGAAGGCCGAAACCTTTGTTTTTTAGCTATTGCAGTTAAATGTACATGTAATAACAAGGTTATTAGAAATATCTTTATTAAAATAGTTGGTATCACATATCCAGAAAGCAGTGACAACTGCAGTAGCTGAATGGTCATGGTCACGAACTCGTGGCTAGAGTTATTGCAGCCGAATAGTGAGGATTCCAGTTCTGATGCATCAAAAGATTCATGTATTAGGGGCCTGATGTATGTCAAATCTGTCGAGACTAAAATATTCGCGTTGACGTAATGTAAACGGTTTTGAGAATAAGATGCCAATTCATATATCATCCTCATCCAGGGCCTCTTTTCCACTTAGGCATTTGCCTAGGGCGCAGAAGATTTGGGGCCCAAAAAAATTAGAGGGCGGAAAAAGAAACAAATTAAAATTACAGCTAACGAACCACCGCCTAGCGAATCATAAAAGAAGCATTTCTACCCTTCAAAGAGTAAAAACTGAAATGAGATTTACTATGGAGAAAGAAAAGCTTAACAGTTTGATGTTGCTATGCACTCAAAATGATATTACAATGGAAATTGATTACAATGATGTCATCAGTGATTTTACTATGATCAAAGCGCGAAGAAAATCTTTGTTTGTACCAGTACAGTGACAGTGACTCAACAAAGAATAAGGATGTCTAAAAGTCAAAGATAGTAAAGCGATAAGCGATGAAAAAGATGATAATTAACACGTTGGAAACAGTTCATACAATAATGCATACTATACTGTAATTGCAAACGATTTCATTAATTTGCCTATTACTAATTTACAAAAGGGTGGAGTGAGTGGTCCGTGATGCCGTAAGGGAAGAATTGAACAAGAGTTGCAAAACTATGGCACTATCCTTTCTTACGGCTGCCTGTTTGCCAGTCTGGGACACGGTGGGTCCATAGGTGGTAGACCTCCAAGACCCTCCAAATATCAAAAACAAAGAAAGGGAAAATAATTAGAGAGTTGAGAGATCTCCCCCCCCCCCCGAAGCAAAACTGACAAGGTAAGAACTGAAGGAGGGGTTGCTCTGGAAATAGGGGAACAGTTGAAAGTGCCTAAGGCACCGGAGAAGTTAAAAACGGCCCTGTCCTCATCATAGTTCAAAACTACGAGGTCCATTCCAAATAGCCCTTGTGTTGCTTCCAAGTGCTATGCTAATAAGTTAACGGTGTGAATCAATCCTCAAAAATATAGTTTGTAAATGAAATCATAATGAAAGTTGTTTAAAATAAGAATTCAATTCCCATTCTTACGTTTAAATAGTTTTTGTGCAGTAGAAAAGTTTTTAATTTGAAGCTCTTTTACAAACTTTTCATTTAAAAAAAAAAAACATTTTTATGTAACTAATATTTAATGACATTATTTAACGTTACTTATTCAAAAACATTCTCCCATGTCGAATTTATTACCGTTGTGGCTGTAAATATTGATTAACAGCCGCTGCCTATAAACTTTTTTATTTTCTCTGAGAATAAATAACCGTCTTCATACACTCTCTGAGATATTTTGAATTTATCTTCTTAAGGTATCTGTACACCTTCGAAGAAATTTTTTTGAAAAACTGTAATATTTGCTATTAAAATATTATTTACTGATGAAATATAACCCCAAACTAAGAAAAATACACTTAATATTTTACTTATAGCACAAAAAAAATTTTTAGGGCGAAAAACATATTGAAATATTAATTAAATTGATTATTAGAATAACGCACATAACTCAAACGTATAAACAAAAATATTACTTTTCTGTAAATTTCATGTTGATCATCATAATAATTTTTAGGGCTGTTACTATTTTTCTTATGATAACCAAATTATTACAATTTTTATCAAGGTTCGAGTAAAGGAGTATTGAAAAATCACTAAAAAATTATTACGAGACATGATATACACTTTAGTTACTATAAACATATCAACTTTATAATCATGGAAATGGTAGGGGTTCTTTATATCTATAAAATAAATGTACTTGTAAAATTTAAAGTAATTTGGTTCACAACTTTTTTTGATATTTACGTTGCCAGATGCAAATACGTTAAAAAAATGCATTTTGAGATAAATCAGAAATAAACTTTAAACTGCAATTTTTAATATCAAACCCAATGAGATATATTTAAAATGCCCCTGATTTATAAATAACACCCTCTTTCCTCTCTAAAACATTGATTCCCCCCCCCCCTTGTAGCTCTTAAAACTTTTCTATGCTACTTTACATTTGGTGTTGAATGACATTCTGCATCGTTAATTCTATTAACGTCACGATATTTGTATGATTTTAAAGTAAAATAACCAGGAGTTAGTTATATTAAGTTTTTTAAAAATGTCAACACAACCCTTGTACCCATCATCAAATTGTATAACAGCATCCAATGCACCAAATTTTAAAGTTTTGAGGCACTCGAAAACTTCTTTTGGTACTTTCTGCCATATAATGCCATTAAAACACTCATTTTAGTCATGCGTTTTGCCATGCAGGCATTTAGTAAGTAGTTCTTAGATGCATAATTCTAAATATGTAGGCTTAATCATGTTTAATACTTCATTGGATAAACCTTTCTATTTTTCTTTTGGCACACAAAATAGTGCTCGCTGGTAGTAGCACCAACTATCTTTTCCGATGAAACGCTGTGGATGCATGGGTTTCTCGACACTAAAAGAGCAATGAAATAGGGCCGCAATAACATTTTGTTGAAGACCGGAGAGGTGTCCAACATTGCTATGATCAACAATCCCATAATAGCATTGCAATCAAGTAGTAAAAGAGTCGGTGAGTTTGCCTTTACCAGGCAGATTTTTATTTTTTTTGACTTTTGTTTGCCCAATTTCGCACCTACTCTATAATGAACATGACCGATGCATTCATTTTTTGTGACGCTATCTTTCCCATAAGTATATTTGACACTGATAGAATTCCCCACTGATATAACCCTTAGAATCCCCGTCACCATAACAGTGTGCATGTTTAAGGCCTCGTTTCACAATAGAATATTGAAAGATTACAGTAGCACCAACAGTTTCCCCATTTGCAATGCAGAACCTTGAAAAATGGCTATGGCATACGTGATCTGCTGCAAAAGTTTCCGACTCAATGCTTTTAAGCATTTTAGAAATCTTTCTGCAGGTGGGACAATATGACAACATAATTTCAATTTTCCCTACTTTACCAATGTCAACTGATGAAGCTGCGACACACCCATTCATGGAAGTGTAACCCCTACGCTGCCATGTTCTATCAACTGAAACACCACATTCAACTATTCAATTATTCAACTATTTTATTTTTAGAAGGATAAAGAACTAACAGTTCAGAAGCTGCATTTGCATTGATAGTTCACTAACTTCTGAAATCACAGACATGCGTTTGCTCTCATGATTAGTGTACACAGTTTTACCGAGCCTGGGTAAATTTAACGCGTACTACATAATTTAAACCCACCAGAAAAACCTTTACCAATTTGCCTCATACCATAAAAAAATCTTTTATTTACTTCAGGACAGCTTAAAGTTTTCTTTGAACTAGAAAACCTAGGGCAAAATATACAATGTTTAGAGCTAATAACAAAATTTGAGTACAAACCATATCTAAAATCCTCAGAAAGCAGCAAAACTTCTTGGAAACATCTTGGGCAACAAAGTTGTAAAAAAAATTTTTTAAATGACTTCTATGTCCATAATTATGTTACTGGTATGTGGTTTACTTTCATTTTCTGCTATTTCTTCATCAAAAAAGCATGCATTTTAATCTTCGGAACTAGCATTGGTAGACGTTGAGCTGCAATTTTTGAAATTTTTATTACTAGATCCATTCACACGAAATTGACACTTTCTACTTGCACTTATTCTACCTTTAGTGTTACCATTTTAAATGAAAAATATTAAAGTTGTCAGCAGTAAAAAAAGTATTAAGCAGAAACTTATAAAGAGCTGCGCAATGGCAAGCAAATGTAAACAAACAATAACACACTCTCTTTTCCTGCCAGATTCTGGATAAAAATATTAGTAAAAACCTGTTGCCAATTATATTTTTGGAGATTCTGAAAACTCAAATTCATATTTTAAAGTCTATAAACTTCCTACTATTGCATATTTAAACTAAACTTTGAGAAATAAAAATGTAAACAAACATTTTTTTCAACTTCCGGAATGCAGACTTCTACTTCCGGTTTCAAAAAGTAGCTACTGTGTAAAATTCAAATCCCCATAACTTAGGTTCTAAATAAGATAGAAACAAAATTTAAGCACCATTTTAAAGAAAAAAAGCTCAAATTTTAAAATAGCATCAAAATTCAAAAATCGAAAATTTTGGCGAAAATGACGTTTTGAAGGTGTACGGATACCTTAAAGTACCTTTCGTAATCATTTTATTATTAGTTTATGTGCTATTATTAATTTATCTTATAAATTTTCCATTACCATACAAGCATTTTATCACAGTACAAATGTGTACAATTGTACGTAAGTTTACGCAAATGTGAAAAAATTATTCTGAACAATATCCTTGTAATTGCCGGCTGGGTGGCGTAGTTGGTTAATCGCTGGCCTTGTATGCCCAAGTTTGTGAGTTCGACCCCGGTCCGAGTCACGATGAAGAAAATCGACAGCGTCCATGTCATATGATTATACGGCATGTTTTAAAGATCCCTAGTATGCCTGTTTAGCTTGGGTGCTCTTGGCAAAATTAATTCCAAGAACAATTTCACTTCGCCAGAGCTCAGGTGTCTCCCTCTGGGAGGGAACTGGGAGTCAAAATTACATTGCAGAAATTGGTATTCCACCTATACAATGCTGCACTAAAATACCAGCTCTTGGAGGATGTACTAGCTGGGCAATGGTAAATACACTGCTCAAAAAAATTAGGGGAGCACATGCTTTTAATGAAATTACGCAAATATTTTCACCGATAAGTAACAGAAAAGTAATCATTTTTAATGTAAGACCGAGCATGAAAAAGAAGAAGAAAACTTCATATGCAAATAAAAGTTCATGACGTCACAAACCAGAAAAGAAGATAAGAGCAGAAATCGGGATGTAGCAGAGACTTCTGTTTCACTGCCATAACTCAGAAAGTTGATTTCTCAGTTATTGTTTTCGAGAAAAGGTGACTTGAAAATGTCTCAACAACGTGATTTACCTGAATCATCGGCATACTGGAATCCGGGCAAACACAACGCAGTGTGGCGGACGCTGCTGGAGTCAGAGAAGTGTCGTTGCAAGGCTGTGGGCCAAGGCTGTGTCAGCCAGGGCAAGGTTGGCCACTTGCAACAACTGCAGCTGAATACCGGTATATACAGTTAACAGCTCGTTGTAACAGAACAGACAATGCTACTCAGCTGCAAAGACAGTTTCTCGTGGCAACAGGACAAATAGTTTCCACCCAAACAATACGGAATAGGCTCCATCAGGGAGGTCTCTATGCTCGTAGGCCCATGCTCTGCATTCCATTGACCTCAAGCCACCGTGCGGCTCGCAGATGATGGAGTGCTGAACATCGAGATTGGGAGAAACGGGATTGGAGCCACGTATTGTTTACAGACGAGTCTCGATTCAGTCTGGAGAGTGACACCCGACGTGTTTTGATGAGGAGGGAAAGGGGCACTCGAAATAACCCCACTTTCATTCGTGAAAGGTCACACTACAGACGAGCTGGTTGGATGGTGTGGGGTGGAATAAGCATAGGTGGACGTACGGACCTGCATATCATTCTGAACGGTACTTTGACGGCCCGCAGATATGCAGACGAGATATTGAGACCTCATGTCATACCCTATGCAGCAGCCATTGGAGATTCCTTTGTTTTACAAGATGATAATTCGAGACCACATACAGCTCGTCTTGTGGAGAACATGCTGGAAACCTGAAACAATACAGCATATGGTATGGCCAGCGCGCTCTCCTGACCTAAATACAATCGAGCATGTTTGGGACATGCTCGGGTGGCACATTGCTGCGAGACCAAGGCCTCCATTAACTCTCCTTGACTTGGAGATTGCCCTTCTTGAGGAGTGGAACTGTATTCCCCAAACTCTCATCGATACCATCATCGCATCCATGGGAAACAGGTGTGCAGCAGTCTTAGCTGTTCGAGGAGACCACACGCCTTATTAACAGTAGTACTGCATCATTTCCAAACATTACTTTTTTATCGTTTACATGTAAACCAATTGTTGCCTTAAATCGGCTTTTTTTTTTCAAAGCTTCCATGAATTAAAGCTTAATTCCATATGTGTTTACGTCTTTTTTTCTGTATCGCTCATTGATACGTATGCACTATCCATTTCATGCAGCTCTGTGGATGTCTCGCACGATTTTCTTACTTTCTTTGCTTGCTCCCCTAATTTTTTTCAGCCGTGTATAAATCCGCAAGCCGAGATGAAAAAAAAAATGTCTTTGTAATGGAGCTTCCACATATCGCATTTAGTTCAAGAGCATGAAGGTGAATTAATGTAAGTAAAGGAATTACTCAGTGGTGTAACGGAAAATGTTAGGCCCCCTCCCCCTGCAAAGTCAGGATTTGTGCCCCGAGCCGGAGTTTACAAAGGGTACATGCTTGGCGTCAGTCAGACTTTGGGCCCCCTACAGTTCTGCCCCCCCCCGCAATGCGGGGGTGTATGTTACGCCACTGGAATTACTATATAATAGTACAAGTTCATTTGATGTCATAGTTGCATGATAAATGCAATCACGTGTTTCTAGTCAATCAGTTCATGCGCTTTGCTGTTGCCAACTTTTGCTTTTATGCCAAAATTTACTTTTAAAAAGTACATATTTGTCAAGAATAATAACGAACATAGGTAAACAAAATGCACTTGATTAAAAAGCACGCATAATTAAAAAAAATTTGATGTATATTATAACCCGTTCAGGTCTATGATCACATATATGTGATCACGCGTTTCTTCCTCCAGGGCCCATGGTATCACATATGTGATTGAGCTTTCCCTGCTCTGAGGCCCACGATCACACCGGTGTGATTTGAGTTTGGAACGTTTTTAAACACGATTTTTTCAAAGCACTAGATGGTAGCTGAAGTCCGTTTTTTTTTCGAATAATGTTTCATAAATCTTTAAACTTCAATATGTGCTTTCGGCTTCGAGTTTTTATAATTATATATAGATCCGGGATATTTATAAATGTAAACAACTGCACATGTTTAACTTTTTCGACAGAATCGAGATTTTCAAGGTTCGTGATTTAGTGCGCTCTGGATTTTTGTTTATATTTTGACTAAATTTAAAAAGTGTGGAAAGTTTATTAGTTAATTGGGCATCAGGCATTAAGGCAGCAAGTTTTTTTTTTATTAAAATGAAAAGATTATCTTTAAAATTCGCAATTGTTATTTTTTTAAATGCAGCGAAAATTTTTATACTGCGTATTCATATATTATCAATAACATTAAATTGTAAATTTTAGCGTAATTCATTACATTAAAGATTTTATATGGATTTTTAAAAAGAAATTAGGGGCTTATAGCAGTGAAATTCGCTCGGTCTCATGCGTGCTATACTCTCGGAAAGTGCGGGCCTGGGGAAACATTTCTTTCTCCGATCGCCGGTCCTGAAGGGGTTAATGCATAAAAACCTTTATCAAATTTAAAAATTTATATAAGTCTTACACTAGGGGAACAATTAGTAAAAGTCTAATGTCAGTTTTGAATTCAATGGAGAACACGTGATTGCATTTATCATGTGACTTTCATTAATTTAGCTCATTAAACTGCTGAGTTAACTAGAGTGAGTACTTAAATCATGTAAATGCATACAACTATAACAAAAAAAATTTTACTATATATATATATATGCGAACTTAACAAACATAACTATAGTATAATTACATGTTTTCATATGAATTGAAATATTCGTTGGTTTAATTAAATTGCGGCTTTTTCCCTAGTAAACATCTAAACAACATCCTTGCCACTACATAAGTACTAAATAGGTTTCTTTGCCTATCAACACCACGTGCCAAAATGTCCAGACAGGTTGCTGAGAGACACCCAATGTGTCCTTGAATTACAAAGATATCTTCCTCCAGTATTTGTGTCGACGTTTAGAGAGAAGAGTGCTATGTCAGGCGAGCAGTGGATCACTTGGACGAGAAACGCTTAAAGCAGGAAACCGCGAAAAGGGTCAACGAACTTTATCTAACATTCGCCTTTTCCGCAAAACCGATTAGTTCGACTAGTTGTCGAGTTTGACGCCGCCAAATATGTTCCGGAAATTATTTTTCCTTTCCGCACACAGAAAATTGAAGTCTAATGGAGCTGTTTTGAAAAGTGAAGGAAATCGTTTTTGTAAACATGGTTTTAGGTTGAGATTTTTTATTTAGAAAATTTTTTTTCTTTGGTTTTTCTTTCTCTGTAATTTTATGTAGCTCCACTCATTCCAAACAACAAAACCTGTTATTAACGATTAATAAAAGAGAAAAGTATATTTTCTTTTGTCCTTACGCATGTAATCCAGATTGTAATACATCAGATATAAATAAAGATCATTCACATGGGACTCTCTCTGTACTGTAAAAATTTAATTTCATTATTTTCTTATAGGGGTAGAATTGTTTGAAACGACATTATGAAAAAAAAAATCAAGGGTACGCACAATTAAAGAATTCTCGGAAAAAAAGATCATATACACCCTTATTAGATATTGAGTTTGAAGTATCTGAATCGTAATGCTAAAATCGTTATATAAGTTAAAGTTAGAAAAGATTCTAATAAAATTAGAGGTCACACAGTTTACTTAATTTTCTAAATGAAAATAAATATAGAGATGTTAGATTTTGTCATCCAAAGTTTGGATATAATTATTTACAATGCAATTATAGATAGATGCTAATGTGAAAAAAAATTCCATTTTATTTATTATGAAAGAGCTAATTTTGAAAAGGATTATAACAATTCGGATCAATTTTTGAAATTAA
>BMAO01019053.1:0-30353 GCA_019973975.1 Trichonephila clavata
AATTTATTTCGTCAATATGTGCAAAATGGATCTACCATTAGATAAATTATGAAATAAAAATAATTGATCAAAATTCAACCAAAAAATTATTTCATTGCACAATAGTCAATGATCGATAAAAAAATAACATTTGTTTCACCGGTTTTTGATTATTATTCAGTTTTCTCTTAATGGTCAAAATACCCTCTATATCGTAGAGATAATTATTCCAAAATCACGACAAAAGCAGCTTCACATAATCAAATATTCTATAGTAATTCTAATAATTGATTGCTACCATTTCCTCTTTGTTGAGAACGAATTAACATCTAAAATTTATTTTACATCTAATTTATTTTCCATATAATTATGAGAGCTTAATTGTCAATAATATGACAATTTATCTCCCACCATTTAATAGTAGAGTCGAGGGGTTTAGTTTAAGGCATCTAATGTCTGTTTTGAGCATCTGAGCTTACTTGGAATCCATAATATGAATCGAATAGCTCTACAAATGCTCAAGTAGTAATTTTTTTATTACAATCTTTCATTTTCAAAGTTTGAAACTTTAAAATACTTCTTGAACAAGCAAAAATAATTGTTTTATAAAATATTAGGAATAAACTTTGATAATTCATTGTAAGTAATTTTTTACATTAAAAAAATTCCTTTATTGTATTATTCAACAACATTAAACTCATTAATAAATACTTAAAAATTCTACTACAAATGTATATTTTCTGTAAAGTTCATTTTAAATCTGTGGGTTTTAATTTTCCATTTTGACTTTGTTGTACATGATTTGAAAATATGCTTTGGAGTAAGGGATCCCAACCCCATGCCCTCGGGCACCATGATGCCCGCCACTGAGCTATCACAATAAAAATGTTTCAATTTTCAATAAAATTCTATTTGAAATTTTTTATCTACAAAACGACATTGTCCTAAAGGTCATCTATTGCTAGAATTTCAGATGCTAGGTCATTGCTAGTATTTCAAATGAGCATTTCTGTGTGTGTGTGTGTGTGTGTGTGTGTTGTGTGTGTGTGTGTGTGTGTGTGTGTGTGTGTGGTGTGTGTGTGTGTGTGTGTGTGTGTGTGTGTGTGTGTGTGTGAGATACGTTGACAGAAACAAATTTCTATCATTGAAAAAAAAGCAGAGCATATATAAATTAAAATCATTTTTAGGTTCCACATACTAGTGTGAGTCATTGTCTTCGACAGTGAATATCATAAAATCAAAGTACAGATAACTACTTAAGATGAACTGCTTGAAGACTGCTTACAAACAGGAAAATCATCATATATTCGCCCAACTGCGAAGCAATAACCGATGAAATGCAATGCCAAAAATCGCCTCGAGTTTGAGGTTTGTATTTCTTATAAAGAATTTTTATAATTTGTAGATTTTGTTTGCATTACATAATAATTATTTTGTACACGAATGAAAACAGTAATTTTTATAAGCCTTAAGTTTTATTTTTGGAATTAAATTTTTTTTTGTATATTATGTACGTGTATAGCTCTACCGAACTATAAATTCACATTGAATAAATAAATGGCGCTTGCCATCTAGCAGTTATTCTAGAATGTGCTCTTTGGGACAAAAAGGCTGGGGACCGCTGCTTTAGAGCATGTAAAGCAGCGATACTGAACCTACGGCCCACCGGACCTTTCTGAATGTCCCGGTCTTGGCTCATTTCACTAACAAATTCAATTATTAAAGAACAATGGAATGAAAGTGTAGCGAAGAATTTTATCAATCAAATATATCAGTTTTGCTATCGATGTCGGGCGCTGGCACGAATTAAAAGATAACTTTTTTTCTTTTTGTAATTGTAATGTTTAGTGTTAACACATAACACTGAAGTAGCAATCATTTTATGGGTGAAAATAATTTTTAAATAACCCTCATGTCTTCCAAGCGAAAAATATTTAAAGAATATATGTTGTTTCAAAACGATTGGGATCTTGATTATTTCGAGGAGAAAAACAATAATAGATCAATAACGTTTGATCTTACGTGAAAAGTTATGTTTAAAATATATAATTCTACTCGTCAATTACCACTAAGCACAAGTTTTTCAATGACACTTTCTCTTCAGGAGGAGGCCGCGGTAGCCTAGTGGTCAAGATATCAAATCGTGGTTAGCAGGTCATGAGTTCGAGGTCAGCACCTAAAGACCCGTCGTGTAGGGGAGCGATGCACGTTAAAATCCGTCGAGAGCTCAAACGTCCTCCCGTTGGTGTGGTGTGGTAGTTAGGAGATGGGGTGCCAGCTCAGGTGTCGTCATCGTCACTTGACCATAGTTCAAAATTACGAGGTCTGTCGCCAAAATACCTCGTGTAGCTGAATAGTGCGACGTTAATATATATTCACTCACACACTCACTTTCTCTTGAGGATCTCTTTCAAGACAAGAAAAATTGGCTTTTTAAAAAAAAAATTTTGTAACAGCAACAAAGTATTTTGTCGGTGGTAACGTCACACAATCTAGAGGCAACAAAAGCCTCTTATAAAAGTTGTTACATTATATGTATATATATATATATATATATATATATATATATATATTCAGATATTTTTTTTAGTAAAATGAAAAAAATATTTGAATAAATTGTAAAGAAAATAGCACATGTATGTATACTGATTTTAATCCGGAATTCAGTAAAAACTCTTTGCTACCATCCTGCATTTGGTAAATTAATATCTGAAATAAAAATAAGTGAGGCTTTGTCAAAAAAAAATCCAATTATCAAAGCATATAGCAGCTTTGTTTGTATGGCAATGGAATGCAAAATCAATGTTTGGGATCATTGATGAAAGGAAATCGAAATTACCCTATTTCTGGGTAAAAAATGCATAAAACCTATTTTTTGTGAGGTGTGAATTCGGTAGAGTTTAATATAGTTTAAAATAAAATCCAAAATTATTAATATTTAGATCAATTTTCCTCATTTTAAATGTCCTTGATTAATCCCCCTTCATTAATCCTCATGTTGCGGCCCGTGTGAAATAGTTATTATATGTAGTATGTGGCCCGGCGGGGGAAAAAAGGTTGAGTACGCTTTACATCTAGTTACCCTGATGTAAAGCGGCTTGAACCTATTCAAATAGGACGAAATTTCGTATAAGAAGATGGAAATGATTAACTTTCAGCGCCCAAGCATTTGTCAACCTTCAGTTTTTATTTTTTTGCAAATAAAATTCACCAATGGTCATAAACTAGACATGTAATTACAAACCCAAGGTTTAAGTTTCATCTCATTAGAAATTCACATTTATTACATTACACACTTTAATCTTTTATATTCATTTTTTTTTTTTATTGTTTTTATAAAATTATTTTAGATTTCTTATTGTATTTATGCCATTAAATGAAAGTAAGGCAATATTTTTTGAAACACTCCAAAATGATAATTATGGGAATCTATTTTCATTTATCAGACCCCTTCTTGGTTTTCACCATTTAAAGAGGAAATTTATTCGTAAAAAAACCAGATACTTTTCAATAAAGGAAGATTTATAAATTTTTTTCTTATTATTAAGTTGGTCTGCATCTATAAAAATTTAATTATCGTATAAAACACATTGAAAAATATTTTTCCGTCAATTAATTTTCTCCTTAATGCTAAATACATATACATTTTTCAATGTTAAAAATAAATACATTTCTTGACAAAAAATACATTGTATTTTGATAAAATTTTCATCAGAGTAATATTTAAAAATTCAAACACATTTTTAAGAAGAAAAACTTGGAAGAACAAACACGAAAAATAACATTATTTTTATCGTGCTTTTGTTATATTTATTTTATGAAATCTCTTGTTACTGTCTTCGAAATCAAGTGAACAAAACATCTTGAACAACTAAGTTGATCAATATGAATTCAAGATAAATATTCATCACATAGTTTTTAAGCCGGTTAATTATTCACGTTATATTCAAAGAAAATGCGAAAAATCTATTTTTTCACCTTCATAACTTAGAAGTTATCAACGTTCTCCTGAAAATTCTCTGGATATCATCAACAGCCAGCGCCATCTCGTGAGTACGATCAAAGACATTCATGAATAATTAAATCGTTTCTTGTCTTATTAAGTCAACGGTTCAAAAGAAAGGTGGAAAAAGTCGAAGAACAAATAGAGAATAGTAATACTTTTAGGAAAAGGTTTAAATTGCCATAAACAATGTTCATACATCACAGCTTTATAATACAGCTAAAATTAAAAAATATTCTGAAGATTTATTTCGTAAAAAATTGATACCAACATATATTATTTAGAAAAATGACTACATTTCAAAATCGAAATAAATAAATAAAAAAACAAAATTCGAATGATTAACTTTGAGTATTATATTTCTTTATTATTTATTAAATGTGTAATACACTTCTTTGGGGAAAAAAGTTTTTAAAAATGCTTTTCTTTTAAGAAGATCTAATTCATATTCATTACGAGAGAAATCTATTTACTTTTTCTAATGTATTTTATACAAAAAATAAGAATTTATAAAAATTTCTGCTAAAAATAGGATCACACAATGAGAGGAGAGGATAATTCATTTTTTAAATAACAACAACAAAACTTGTACATCTTTTTTATTCCAGATCTTAGAACATTCTTTTGTATCGAGTGAGTGAGTGAATATTAGCGTCGCACTGTTCAGCTACACGAGGGCTTTCGGTGATGGATCTCGTAATTTTGAACCATGGTCAAACGACGAGGACGACGCCTGAGCTGGCACCCCCTCTCCTAACTACTACATCACACCAACGGTAGGGCGTTTGAGCTCTCGACAGATTTAATGTGCATCGCTCCCGTACACTGCGGGTCTTTAGTGGCACTGGGCTCGAACTCACGACACCCCGGCCACGAGTCCGATACTTTGGCCACAAGGCAAACACTGCCACCCCTTTGTATCGAAGATAGTTTCTATTTAACAATAATATCCCTGCCTATAAATTCATCATTAAGAATTAGTAAATTCTCCAAATTCTGTCTTTTTGTCGATCATCTTGATTGTGTGTACATTGAATTTAAAGAAACTACTTCCGAGTGATTGTCATCGTAGCCGCGGTAACCGAGTGGTCACATGATCGCGAACTCTTGGCACATTAAATCTGTCAAGGCTCGTTGATGTGGTGTGGAAGTTTGGAGAGTGAGGAACCAGGTTAGTATATTCTCTTTTTAGTGATGTCAAATCATTTACTCCTCAAGAAACTCTCAGGCAACTAACATTAAAACGTTCACATGGTGGAACAACGGATTAAAGAGTTACCGAATTTAACAGCGGCTCTAACTAAAAAACATAAAGCTACGTTAAAGTGTTTCTTATTAGTAATTAAACAAATAAAATGAGTACAATGACCCAATTCTAAGACTAAAATATTTTTCTTGGCTTTAAAAATATTATTGGTAGAACCAAAATTAACGGTTGTCTTCAAGAACAAATACCTCTTATTCTTGAAAATAAAATAAAATTTGTATGTATAAATTTTTTGGCTATATAATCCTAATTTAAATTTTAAATTTTCAAGGCTTGAAAAATATGAATCTATAATCGAAACACTCTCGTGGACATCCCGGGATTAAAATAACTAATCCAGGAATTTAATTTTTTCTGGAATTAAATTTTGAATTTTTTTTCCTTATCAAAACTTTCTAAAAATTTAATTTTTAGAAAATTCATTTTTTTTCAACTATGTACGTAGAATTTTTTTGTGCAATTATTTTTTTCGTAATGATAAATATATATTAAAAAAATAATCTAAGGGAAGAAATTTGCATTTAATATTCAGTTTAAATTAAAATTGACGAGTGAACAAGCATAATAAAACAATAAGGATAGTTTAATAAACTTTTGAAATTTTGTGAAAATATTTAATCATATTTTAGTTAGATTTATATACTTGATAAAACATATACACCAGATAAAGTTATCAAAGATGGATATGCACCAATGCAGCCTATTAGATTTGAGACACTGTCATCAAAAATTCAAACAGAAAAGTTTCTTTTTGAAAATGGAGGGAGACGTGGTGATTACCTGGAAAGAACATGCTCCTATTTAATGACGATAAAGCCTACTATAGTGTAGAGTCTGAATGAGCATTTTCTTCGACAGTACAATTTGTAACAAAAATAAGAAGACGTTTGAACGATAAAACGCTGGACGAGCTGTGTTTTTTAAAAGCTTATTCGCAGAAAAACAAGAAATGAAGAAATATTTTTTTTTTATTTAAATATGTACTATTTTATTTGTTTTTATGATGAATTAAGTTTTATTTTGATTTGTTTCAATAAATAATAATAATATTAAACCAGTTTTTTAGTTATGTTTTCAGTTTCATTATGTAATTTCACCTATGATACAAAATGTATTTTTCATAAATATTCCAATTCTAATCAAGGGACCAATCCGTTTTGCGTTTGTGTGAAGAAGTTCGTCAAAAAGGGTCTGAATTGAGCAAAGATGATTTATAAGTTTATTATCACGATAATGCGCATTCACAAGCTCCGTATTTACCTGATATGGTACCATGCGATTTTTCCTCATTCCCATTATTAAAACTAGTACCTTCTTGTGGTCACCACTTAAGTCCATTGATTCAGAAAAAAAAGAAAATTCGAAATGAATCTTGAAGGAGTTTTACGAAAACGACTTCAAAGTATGTTATGAGATTTTTAAAAAATGCTATTAGAAACGCCCTGATGCCAGAAGAAATTACTTTAAAGAAGATATAATAAATTTTGATCAACGAATTGAAAGCATTTGTTTCCTAACAGCATTCTTTACACTTTTTGAACACAACAGTGTTCAAAGAAAACAAAAATTAAATATTACTTAAAAAAAAAAGTAAAACGGATTATAGAATATTTCAGTAAAATAGTTGAAACTGAAGCTGACATTCTCCGAGAACATAGATCACGAAGCTTACTTATTTGAGTAAAAAACAGTTATATTCAAATAAGTAGCCGTATAATTATTACAAAATTATTTTTCACTAATCATGTTACTTAAAAAAATTCTAATGTAAACAACATCTAATTTAAAAATGCACTGGTATGAAAGGATTTTAAAAATTTAAAGACAAAAAGAATTCTTTAATACAAGATTTCTTAAAAGTAAGGTTAATTTTTTACTCTTAACCAGATTTCTGTCCAGAATGCTAAAATTTACGCAAAATATTTTTGGTTGTTTTTGTACAAAAATAAGTAATGCATATATATGTATATATAGTATAATAAAATAAATATAGACATATTGTAAATCCTACCAAACAAAGAATGGATAAAAAATGGATTTTAAAACCTATCACATATACTTTGAGAAAACAACTTACCCTAAAATCAGGCGTATAACGCACTTTTTTAACACAAAAAATAAATCCAAATACATGGGTATGCGTTATACGCCCTGGGTATAAAAATGAGAGCTTTAAAAATAAAAATAAAAAAAGATGAGCATAGAAAAAAATTAGACCTCTATATTAGAATTTTAAAAGTACGCTTTTTTTTTTTTTTTTGTAAAGCTTTGAATAATACCTCGAATAAATTACTTCAAAATATGAAAGCATTGCGCATGTACATTTTAGGTTTCTTCGTAAAAAGGGGATGCGCGTTAAACTGCGAATATATCTAAAAATGAAAAATTGCAACTTGAAAGTGTGGGTGTGCGTTATACGCCGGATTTTACAGTAATTATATCTAGAAATATTCCTTGTAAATAAGACTTGTGATTTAAAAAACACATATAATTTACTGGTTTAAAAAGTATATATCTTTGTTTGAATCCAAATAATTCTTTATTAAAAAATCCATTGTATTATTTTTCTTTTTCATCTACTATTTCATTCGTATACAATTATGAGATGCATTTAAACTTCAAATTAGAGAATGTACTTAGTAGGAATACATGTGAAATATATTACTGAAGGGTACTTTTTAAAAACGTCGGTAAGAAATCATATAAATGAAATTCAGATCTTTCTCTCTTTAAATACTTTTAATAAAGGTGATTTTACAATTAAAACTAAACATATTACTTTCACTTAAAAATATTCATTATTTTCATTTTCAAACTTTTTAATATCATCCCAATATCAATTTTCTACACAGCATATACCAGAGTTTTCGGAAAATTTTTAACACGCTTTTATAAGCTTCACTTGTATGCAAAGGAATCTTTGAACTCGATTTTTACCCACTTTATAAGGTCAGATTAATTCAAAATTCTGCACACTTCTCAAGGATCGATGAAAATACAATAATAATTTGTTCCATTGTCCTAATCAGGATCATCAGGATTAACGATTTCCCATTTCCAGATTTCGCGACAAAAAAATTAAGTTGGAACCCTAAAGCGAAAAAGCTCATGGTTGATACAAATACAACAAACAAAAAAGTGTTCTTCATGTGAAAAAAGGAAGGATGCGTTGTGGCTGATCCTAAATTTTGCAAACCAGGCCACATCGACGCACTGATAGGATGCCAATGGGCATTCCAGATTCTAAGAAAATGATGCATTTAAGATTAATTCTTCAATGAATAAATGATAATTTAAAAAACTAAAAATGCATGTTTTTATTGTAGATCGAACTAAATGAGGAAAAATAAATGATAGTTTAAAAAAACTAAAAAACACGCTTTTGTAGTTAATCGAAAAAAATTTTAAAAAATTAATATAAAAATAAAATGATTAACGAGAAAATGAATGTCATTGTGGTAAAAGTGTGGGGTGCTTTGTACTAATTTTTACGTTAACTCTGCATTTCGGAATAGAACTAGTAAAAAATTGTAACAATTGATATTGAGCACCGTACGCTTTTACCACAATAACATTAATTTTCTCGTTAATCCTTTTATTCTTATATTAAGAATTATTTTTTACTTTTTTGTTCGGTTAACTTTTAAGCGTGTTTTTTAGTTTTTTACCATTAGAGGCTACATTTTAATTAGAAAGTAATAGAGAAGGACGCAGAAGCATAAGATTCGCGTTCTAAATTGAAGTATGGTGGTTATCAAAATAATGGAAACGTCTTAGATTTATAAATAATCCTTTATTAGTATGGTGGCCTTTGGCAGGTAATGCATCTTGGATTCATCTAGGAATTGATTCATACAAGTGCTAAATAGTGTTTAGAGAAACATTGTAACATTCTTCACGGAGATATTGTGAAAGTTGCGGGAGAGATGCCGGTAGAGATATCAATTCCGTATTGAAAGCTCTAAAATAGACCATAACGGTTCAATTACATTGAGGTCGGGTGACTGTGTGGGTCAAGGTAGATCTTTAACATCATCCTCGTGTTCATCAAACGATGATTGTACAAGTCCCGTTGGATTGATAGGTGCATTATCACCCTGGAAAATTACATCTCCTGCAGGAAACAGAGTTTGCATCATAGGATGGACCTGGGCAGCTATAATATCTCTATACTTCTCCCCAGTGATTCTTCCTTTCAGGATCACAATTGGTTCAGCAGAAAACCACGACACAACTGCCCATATCATGATAGATCCACCTCCATGCTTGACAGTTGGAAGAAGACAATCCCGATTATACGCTTGTGCAGGTGTGCTCCAAACGTGCACTCGTCCTGTTTGTAGGTAAAAGTGTGGACGACTATTTGTTAGACCATATTGCTTTCGTCCATTTATCAATCTACCAGGTTTTGTGAGTGTGACATCACTGTAGACGACGTTTGGCATTAACATCTGTGACAAGTGGCTTGGTAATTGCTGCTCTGCCGAAGATGTTCTGTTCATGAGGATGCCTTCTAACAGTAATCCCTGACATTAGAGGATCCAGATGCTGATTGAGCTCTGCGGTCACTTTTGCCGCAGTTGTTCACTTTTTAGACATTACAATCCGCTTCAATATCCGTTGGTCTCATCCACTGAGCTTCTCTTCCCATCCACTATTTTGCTTTGTCGAGCTTGTCTTGCCACACTGCATGTATGATGTCATGACTTTAGACAATGTACTTCTAGAAACGCCTATAAGTTGGGACGTTTCGGTGACACTTGCTCCAGCTAGACGGGATCCTACAGTTTGGCCTCTTTGAAAATCAGAGAGAAGCCTGACATTTTACGCTTTTAAAAAAAAATCCAACGCTTATATCACTTAAATAAAGCTACCACATACTACAAGAATACATACATTTCTATTTATAAAAAAACTGTGCTTGCTATTATTATGTTTTAATACTTACGAAGCGCATTCAAAAATGTCACTTTTATTCATAGGTGTTTCTATTATTTTGATAACCACCTGTATTTTCCCTATGTGACAATTAGTGTTTATATGTATTAATTTTTTAAAGTAGTTAAAATCATATCGCACAACAAACATTCCATTGTATCTTTCACAAAAGTGAAGAAAAAATCTAACTCCCACTCTACATTAAATGCTCTATTTTCTTCGCTTAATTTTCTCTTCTTACAATTTGACACAATGCGTAAAATAAATATTAAAAATATCTTAAGAAATCGAAAACTTGCTAGAAAAAGAATAGCAATATAACACCACGTTTTAATAAATCCACAGAATGCGTATAATAATAACAGTTGTATAAGTACTATCACGGAGCAAGTTTGACAAATCACAATCGTCTTCTGGCGAACATTAATAATAAGAAAATAATTTTTTGTGTAGCAAGTGATATGTACGGTAGAGTCACAGTTTTTGCACTAGGTGGTGTTCCATCATTTGAAATATGCAATTGGTTATGACCACTAGCACTGAAACTTACATTTATATTATTCTTTATTTAATTGTAAAAATTTTTAAATTTTATTTATTTAAATAAGTGAATATCAGTTAATACCAGATCTATATATATATAGCTTCTATGAAAGTCACACAAATAAATCATGGAGATCACAATTTCGAAATAATTATAGTGAAACAACTTAAATTTTAAAAGTGAAAAGATGAAAAAATTACATTATTATATTATTATTGTATTAGATATTAACGTATATTAAATATTTATGAATATTTTAAAATTATTTCTTTAATATTATGTATTGAAATTATATTAAAGCAATATATGAAACCCTAAAAGAAATCAGTGTTTTCACAAATTTGTGATTATTCAAGCCCTTAATTTACTTTAAAATGAATGACAAAAAGATCTAATAAAATATTGACTTTCATTTATCATAAAATTAAAGAAGAATTAATATAAAAAAAATCCCCAATTGTGCTTGCAATAATGTCTTGTTATCATAAAAGGACACGAAAAAAAATGTAACAAAAAAGTAAAGAAGTTAAATTAAAAACTGCTTTCTCTCTCTCTCTCATTTTCAGCGGTATTGAAAACATTTGAACATTTTTACAGCCTTTCAAGTAAAGTAATAAAAATTCAATATTATTTATATAATTTTTTTAATTTATAAATAAAATAATAAATCTTAGTTCCGAATGTAAATATGAATCATTTAGTAGAAATCCAGAAAAGCTGTCTTTTCTGAATTGATGAAAATTGATAAAAGTGGAGAAAGAATTGCGCTTTATTTTCCCCCAGGTCAAAAATAGAAAACTTTTTGACCTAGAAAAAAGGCCTCATTAATTATCAATAACACCAGGACTCTCTGTAGGAACGGACGTCAGGAATTTATCCAGGGCGCCAAAAATAGGGGCGACATTTTGGCAGTGTATGCGGGAATAATATTTAATTGTTAAATACCCCCATTGATCGAAATTTATACATATAAGTCATTTTTTCGCTAAATATTTGCAGTTTGTATTTATATATACTGTTTATATGTAAAAGCTAAAAATATTTACACAATCCTTAATTTTAGAGAAAACAATCATAAAAGAGTGATATGTTTAATTAAGGGGACTGACTACGTTAGGATCCGTCATTTTGAAAAAGCGTATAAATGAATATTTTTTTGATACTTAGTGTCAATTGAATTAAAATATACGTATAAAATTATTTTAAGAACATCATTACGAGGAAATATTATTTAAATGGAACTTTTTGGGCAAAAAGGGAAGAAAGAATGACATCTTTTCAGAACATTCTCCTTTTTTGAAAAATGTTTCTATAAAAAAAAAAATTGCCTATATAAAGTAAGGACTTTTATACCGGGGCTAACAAGGATTTTTGAAAAGTTCACATTATTCTTAGAATTACGATCGATTGAAATAATAACTGCTGTTTTTTGTTAAAATTTATCTACTTTGATATAGCAAAATATGAATAAATCCGCTTCTAAATTATATACTTCAAAAAACTTAGTTCAACTCCGATATAGAATTCCTAGCAATATATATAGGCAAAATATTATTGTAATATAAACAGTTTTCACAAAAAAGGGGAAGGTTTTAAAAATATGCATTATTTTTTTTTCTTTTTCACCAAAAAAATTGCATTTAAATAATTATTTCTTGTAATAAAATTCTTAAAACAATTTTATATGTATATTCTAATTTAACAGACACTAAATATAAAAAAAAATCCATTTATACGCTTTTACAAAATTACTGTTCCAAAATATCACGGGCAATTACTTTAAGTAACTAAAACTACAAAAGTGATATGCTTAATTCAATATAGCCAAAACTATTATATTACTAAACCAATTCATTATTTAAGTTTAACAGGAAAACAGAAAATCTCAGCATCAATTTTGGGAGATCGTGAGATCACATTATTTAAAGATACCTGTGATTTGGTGGGAGATTATTTTAAAACATTCATAACGGCTATCTACATATGCTGCCGTAGCTTATGAACAAACTATTTTACGGGAGTCGTATAAGTACTGAAACTGTCGAGGATAAATACGAGTATTACTAGAGAGTTAAGAATTTTACGTACAAAGTTTTAATTTGCAAACTAAGTTAACCCTTTATCTACGGACGGTACTTATAAGTACCACTTACTTTAAAATTACGTAGAACAACCATTTTAATGAATATTCTAATGATATTTAGCAGGAACGCTCTTTTAATTCCACTCTTCCAGGATACATGCCAGCGCAGGTTCTACTATGATGAGTATTTTGGCGGGTAAGGCGAATAGTTTTAAAACAGAAGTTGTGTTTTAAGCTGACATTTTGATCGGATGGCGAAGATTGTCATTTTTGTTCAAAAGAATATTTAATGTCAAAAGGTAAGTGTTTTATTTTTTATGTTAATTAAGCGCTTCCACGCCACAGGTCCGGGGTTCAAATCCCGGGGTGGGCAAGGTCGACTCAGCCTTGCATCCCTTCAGTGGGTCGATAAATGAGTACCAAGTTTGCTTTGGAACTGAACACTGGGGGCTTCGCATCAGACTGACCACCTGACCGAAATATCTGCACATGCACCCCAGCGCTTAAAGTCACGTAAACTGAGGCACAGTAAGTTTGGGGCTGTTGCACCACTGAGTTCAGTTATGTTAGTTAAGACCTTAGAAGGGCCGTGAGTAGCCCATTGGTTAGATCATCGGACTTCAGACCGGTAGGCCTGGGTTCAATTCCCACTGCCACCTAACATCCTCCGAGTATCCTCCGAGCTCGCTAAATCAGTGGGTCCGAAAGTCTTGTGGGCGATCGCAGCAGAAACCACAGGGGCAGGGGGCTAGAGAATATTTCCTTCCCCTCCAGTTCTATGTCTAAATTGTGGAGGTGGAGATAAGGGGTGTCGCCATTTATCTCATGCTAGTAAATTTTTTTCCCAACAATCATTTGAGGTCGATTGGAGCAATTGTTTTATGTTAAAAGAAGCATGTGTAATGCAATCTATAATCGTAAGCTTTCTCCATACTTCCACAACAGTCAAATTTCTTTCTTTCACTGAGTCACAATTATATTTAAACGTTTGTTTTGTATAGTATATTTCAAACGCTGCAATAATATCCTGATCTAGTGGCTGAATCAATGAGGTGGCAGTAGGTGGAAAAACAGCATTTGAATATTTGGATCTTAGTCCCGCGCTAACACCACGATTTCTACAATGCTACCGTTTTAAGGGGACACAGTACGATTCAATTGACAAATATCGGTCAAAAAATCAAATTTAATTTTTTTAACTTAAATTATCCTTTATGTACTTTTCTATAACCTGACTAAATTTGAAAGCTCTAAACATGAAAAATACAGAATTATAATGGGTTTTGCGTTCTTTTTTATTGATATCCCTATGGCAAATCAAAGCTTTAAACTTACTTATCTCGGAAAGATAAAATAACTAGTTTGTCTTCATTTAAAATGCTAAGACTTTTTTTCTATTGTGCCTAATGCTTTGAATTTTTTTTGACCTATTGCTAATAGTACATGCAACAAAAGTTGGTATGTATTTTTGAATCAAAGCAATACTTATTTTTTTTAAAAATAATTGAACTCAGAATTGGTGCATTTTTTAAGGAATTTTCAATAAGCTTTCATAAAAAGAAGTATTTTGCAAATATCAACCACGTTATCACAAAACCCATACCAAATTTGGTTATGCATAGTTTGTCGTACTTGTAAATCAAAATTTATGTGTGTACCAAACTTTTGTAGGAGGAGTAGCATTTTAAAATCACTTCACAAATTTTAAGTTTTTTCCTTAAAAAATTAAATGGCTAACTTTTTATGAAATTTTGAGCACAAAATCTGTTTTACATAGTATAAACACATAGGAGTCCACCAAAAAAATTTTAAAAATCCTTAAATTAAAAATTTTTGCTCAAATTGTACCATGCCCCCTTTTAATAGTAATATATATATATCTTCAACACAAATTATACTGGAAATTTCAACATCGAATTTAAAAAATATAATTCAAGCATCAACTTTTAGATCTTTATTGAAACTATCCATACTGCATCTACGAACTGAATACTTTAACACAAAATACAAAAAATAAAGAAATAAATGATAATAAAGAAAAAAATAAAGAAACCAAACCAAATAAAGAAAAAAGTGATTTCAAAATTCGGATATTTCCCGTAACTCCAGAATACAAAGTAAAGAAGCCATGAAGTAAACCAAGTCACTCACACATGTGCGGGCAAAAGCCGACCGTCTTCTGATCACACTATCAAAATTAGAATGAAAAAAAAATTGTTTGGAAATTCTCTCTCGTGCTAGAACAAAAATTTCGTGTAAAATGTATATTGGTGAACCGTGTTATTTCAAAACCGTGGGTAAAAAGAACGAGAAAAGAAATAATTGTTTTAAATTTGTAGTGGATGGCACCTGATGTTAATACAGTTTTTCAAATTTAATTCATTAATTAAAATTAATTAATTAATAAATAGTAACAAACAAAAATAATAGTTCAACACCATATATAAATAGGAAAATCGCTCGTTGTGTTCATGTAGCACAATGGATAGCCCATTGGACTTCAAATTCAAAAGTCGCGGGTTCGAATCCTACCTGGGATGCGTTAATTTCGGAGAATGTGATTTATGTGAATGAACTTATAGTAACGAGAACTAAAATAGTAGTCCAAAACACCATATATTGCAAAGAAAATCGCTTCCTGTTTTGTCACTTAATATTTTTATTCTGTCATATGTATATACATATCGTTTTAATTGTAATTATTTAATAGAAAGCACTAAAATAAAAATAAAAATTTCTTTGTTAACCCAAGTAGGAATTGACTTAATTTTTTTTATATTACTTCTTTTCTGGAGTTTTGTCATAGTTGTCACCTGCGTTTCATATATTTACTTCAACCATAAGCATTCCTTGCTGGGAGAAAGTCTGTCTCTTGTGTTTTAATTATATTATAAATCTGTTATTTGTGTTTTATTTGTGTTATAATAATCAGTAGAACTGATTAATATTTGCAATACAAAATTGTTCTAGAAAGCTACTTTTTTTGTCCAAATCATAGAATATCAGTGCTAAAATAGTTATTCTTTAGAAAACTGAATGCCTGTATAGTACATTAAACTCTTCATAATCTATTTAGTTATCAAATTATTTTAATTTCAGAAATGCATTATTTTAGAACCACGTTAATTTAATTTCGAATTTATCCAACAGAGAGATGACATTTTAGTCTGTTAAAGGTTAAAAAAAAGAAGGGAAGGAAATTGTATTTTTAGAAAAGTTGTCAATAACATGTGGATTCTAGGGGACGGAACATTTTTTATTTACACCGAATGAGAAAGCAAAATTTTCTACGTCTGTTGACGTCATCTTTCACCTAACTAATAAACTAATTTGGAGGGCAACGAATTCATTTTTCCGCAATGGATAAACACATCGAATTCTAAAAGTATTTTATAATTATTTTCAGCCAGAAAGTGCCAGCATTTACAGAAATTACTGATACATCAGTAAGATATTGACTAACGAGAATGAAATTATAGATTACGAATAAAAAAATCTAGAATTTTAAATATTTTATAAATTTTTTCGAAGAAAATATATTTTGATATTGTACCAAAATTGTCAGATAACTGAGATTTATGAAGATATTTGTCATCATTAAATTAGTAAGAATTTGAAAATATGTTTATATATTACACATTTGTTTTTTTTTCTTAAAAGAAATTAATTTTAATTACTTAATTATTAATTAATTTATTAAATAGAATTTTATTTTCTATACTTAAAAACAAACTTCTATCACTTACATTTTATTTCAAATGCTATTTTTAGATGTATATATTTGGTTTCTGCACACACAAAACAGTTTTCATTATATTTATATATTTAAAAAGAATGAAAGTAACTATTTATTTAATTAACATTTGATTTTATTCGAAATTTTCATTTGATTTAAGGTACATATGCCTAATCTTCAAAATCAAAAATAATGGATTGTTTACTGTGACTGAATTTGAACTAATAACATTCAAAATCATTTTTTTTAAATTACTTTTAAAAACTTTAGTTTTTTTTAATTTATTTAATACACAATATTTTCATATTTTTTAAAAACAAAAATTGAAACATAAACGAAGAGAAAAATGCATTTCATGCAACAAAACAACTATATATATTTTTTTCATTAAAATTTATTTAAATATTATTTTGACGATTGATTATATATATTTCGAAAGTAATTTTTAAATATAAAATAAAAACGAATGTATGATTGAAGATGTTTGTAAACATGTTTTATAATATCCTCTTAATTAGTGAGATATTTAATTGTGTTTATATTTCATAAGCGTTTATGTATCGTATATGTTTTCTTTTAAAAGATTATGGTTCATTTATATAGATATAGATTACATTTCTCTCCTTTTTTTTATTTATTCAAAGTATATTATTTTTTATCATTAAAAAATACACTATGTTTATGTAAAGAAAAGTTATATGGAGTGTCAAAATTCTTGCATTAGGAAATATTAAAAACTCAAGACCCTTCATTGTCATTAATTTTCGAAATTTAAGAGTTGAAGATTTCTTTTTCTTATTTATAAAAAGATATTTTTACTGCTTATTTTCTTACAAAGTGGCCCTTTTAATACTATTTTTCTCAAGAAAAATGGTTGTATGATGCATATTATTTAAAGAAATATATATTCAAGGTATTGTCAAATATTTTAATGAACGACTATTGTTAATTTTTATTTCGAGAAATAATTATTTTTCTTTGAAATAACAGAAGTTCAATTTTTAATTACATATAGTTTTATTAAATTGAATCATTTTTATTGTTTGTTTATTGGAATATTTTCGACAGCCAATCAAATTGCGCAAACAGTATTCATTACAATGTTCGTGTATAGCTTGAGTTGATTGTTGTATTCTATATGCTATGGTTACAGGTTTCTTTTTAAGTATATATTATACAATATCAAACGATTTAACTTCCTTATACAAAAAAGTATTTAATATTCTCTTTTAAAGTATATGTTTTGGGGGCGGTAATTTGTCGTTTTGTCCGGAGCAACGTAAACGTTAGAGTGGGCGTTGATAACACTTAAAGCTATCCATCAATCTAAGAAGGTTTTCATGTATCACTTGACAAAATGAGCGTTTTAAAACCACTACGAAGAAAAATGAATGAAGTGTATTCAGAAGAACACCCTTTTCCCTTCTGATAAATAACACAATCGGACAAAACATTTCCCATGCAATGGGCTAAAGATATATCTATCTCTCTATATATAAGGATAGAGAAAAACCGGTGCTATAGCCTCGATAGATATTATTGATGGATGATATTTAAAGTGAGACTGATGGTTCTGCTTAGAAAGGAATGGGCAGTTCTAAGCGCTGATACGAAAACGCCTGTCCCAATCTTTACGTGTTCCATTTATCATTTCAATGTCGTCGTACCTGTACAGGCAGCAGGTACAGCTTTAAAAAAAATACCTCGATTTTTTTTTCACTATAATTCCAAATTCGTCTTTATACTTAACCAAAAATATGTGGCTAAAGTATACGGACGAATTTAAAAGGGGACTATGTTTCCACTTTGTAATTATGTGTATGCTCTTAATGCATAAAACTCGGAGAAAATAATAAGAACGTAAATTTTTGCTATTCAAACAAATTTTTCGAATTCATAATCTTAACATAATTATTCCGAATTACACGATAGTAGCGTAGTCAAAAAGTCTGTGGTCATCTTCCAAAATGCCTTCGTAATTTTTTGCAATTAATGATTAATCATTAATCGTGATTGTTTACCTTATAATTTTGTAACGGGTCTATTCACGCATCTTTCACTAATCTTCTTAGGGAAATTCTATTAAATTAAATATTGTTCAGTTGAAAACTTTCTCCTTAAGAAGATGCTATATATGTAAATTATGTCGTATATTTAAGCATTAACTTTTGTGTTCAGAGAGAGAGTGAGAGGTTAGAAGTTAGATGATAGAAGTTTGAGATTGACGTAAAGTAATCAAAAGTTAGACGTGAGAAACTCGTCGATTGATTAATTAATTAACATATAAACTTGATAACTGACAGTTGGTCAGTAAGATATTAGAATTAGATTCAAATCGACTTGAAGTCGATTATTTGAGATAGGAAGTTACGATTATTTCCTAACGTAAGGGACTTTATTTATAATTAAATATTAACTACCTCATCTTCCCCGCTTTGGCTCCAATATTTTATAATAGTGCGTTTCCTTCCTCGAGTTTTGTTAGATTTACTTTTTTTACTTTCGTGTTGAGAGTATCAACACAGATATTTGGATATTGAGTGATAGCCGAAGCTCTATTCAGCATCTACCTGAATGATGGAATCAAGGTGATAGAACGACAACGAGTATTATCCAGCTATTAAATAGCTTGAATGCCAATGTTAAGATTTTTTTCAGTGGGTACCATCGCACATGAATGTCTATGGGAATGAGATTGCAGATGGTTTGGCCCTGGAGGGCAGCCATAAAGATTCTACTCATGGTGGCTGCCTGACTTTTTCAGAAACAAGATATCAGTTCCTCTTGGAGGCAGGCCCCCATACATGAATGGTATGAAGGAAATCGCCCTGGTGTTGCTATGCTTGGGACAAGCAGTAGGCGAGATGAAACTACTCTTGCTAGGCTTCGCAGTGGTCGTACTCGAGCTCAACGCCATGTGGATGATCTTAGAGTTTACCCTCCTTGTCCGAATTGCAATGTGAGCCAAGTGGCCACGGTAGCCAAGTGGTCTAGGCATCGGATCATGGCTAGCATGTCATGAGTTCGATCCCAGTACCCGTAAAATCTGTCGAGAGCTCAAAAGTCCTCCCGTTGGTGTGGTGTCTTAGTTAAGAGAGAGGGTGCCAGCTCAGGTGTCGTCCGCGTCACTTGACCATGGTTCAAAATTACGCGGACCGTCCCCAAAAGCCCTCGAGTAGCTGAACAGTGGGACGTTAATATTCCCTCACTCACTCACGCAATGTGAGCCAAGCCGCTCCTGCCCACATCTTGGCTTGTATTGGTTGCCATAAGAGCCAGCTGTTCGCTCTCAAGTCCAGCTACATTGTTTAAAAACGCATGAACTTGATCTAGATGTTTCTGTCGGTCAAGTGGGTTAAGAAACAACAACAACAACATAAAAGGATCAATAAACAATATTTGCTTTAATTATGGCTGGTGTTCATTCTGACTCCCAATCATTAAGAGATTCTAGAATGAATCTCTGATAATTTTTTACCGTGAATTTTAAAAACAGTGCTATCTGAATCATCTAAACAAATCCTGCGCATTCGAGATTGTAAAACCTAAATGCTTATATTCACTGAAGGACCACCTAAGTCGATATTATTTTTATAGCTCTGATAAGCGTCATATGTTCTATGGATTATTCATTGGCATCGCACTCAGAAGCACTACGAGGGCTACTGGCTACGAACCTGAAGATTTTGTACAGTATCAAGTGATGAGGATGATATCTGAACGGACACCCCACTCTGTAAACTCCCATACCATACCAATGTCAGGATTTTAAGCATCGTCAGATTTAAAGTGCCTCAGTCCAGCTACACGATGGATCTCCAGTAACATCAGAACATGAACCCATGACTCGATTGAAATGGCGCCGGTCATGAGCTATTGACCTTGACTATTAGACTATTGCGATTTAAATTCTGTGGAAGACCGACTTCTACTTCGGAAATCTCTTTAAGGTATTCGACTACCCTAAAATTGTGAATTTTGCTAAAAATTGACAATTTTTTTATGATTTTATTTTATAGGATATCTTATTAGCTTTATAAAAATACCAAGTGTATTATTTTCCGTTCACTAGAACAAAATACACAAGTGTTTTAGTAAAAGCAGATGCCATTACTTTAAGCAAGATATGTCATATTTTAAAACGCGTTTTACTCGAAATGTGTTTTTTTGAAAATGCTCAAATGGGGGACAGCGATTGCTCAAAATGTTTTGAAAATAATTAAATGAAATTTTTTGTGTTAGTTCTGTATAATAATAGAAGTATTTTAACCTTCAGATTCATCAATCACTGTTTTATTACAAAATTTACAGTCCCTTATGTGAATAAAATCACTGTTTTTTTAAGCAATTTCATATAACAACTAAGATAAAAAGCTCTAGTTTTTGTAAAAATTAAAATATCTCTTATCCTGAAGGTCATTTCAAAAATGAATAACATAACAACTCATCAGAATTGAAAATTCGTGCATAAACTTTTGGTACCGAAATGTTATTTTTATGTACCAAAGAAGGTTATATACCCTTTTATGTTATTTTTTGTAGATTTTTACCCATTTTTTCCTATTTTAGTAATAATTTCTTTTTCACTCCTTAATTTTGGCATATTTTTCTTAAAATGTACTAAACAAATCTAAAAATCACAAAAAAATCTCCATATCTTCATTTTTTTTTTAAAAAGTTGCCGCAAGTAGTTGGATACCTTAAGATAATTTTCATAGTATTAAAAAAATTTTTAACTCTGTGCTTTCTTTTTATCCTATTTTGATCTAGTGATATAGATAAAGGGAAAGATGACACCTTGAGACTATGTTTTTTTTACACTGCATACTTAATCATGTATCTTAAGGCTATTCTTAAACATTAGGCTTGAGCCTAATGTTGAACAATAGGACCCGAATTTGGAATATTTTTTCAGACATAAAATAAGTGAAACATTAATATTATATTCCAGCTTCGCTATCCCATAGAGCAGACGTCCCCAACCCCCGGGCTGTGGACTGGTCCGTGTATGATATGGTACTAGGCCGCCCAAGGAGCATTAAATTATTCCCATTTTATTTACTTTGGTATATTTATCTCGGATTTGTGCGACTTTTCATGGAAATCAATTTATATCCCATGTACTTAAATTTCACTTTTTGGCGCATTTGTGTGTTTTTTTTTCATTCTGATGCATATTTAAATACAAATAAATTAAAATTATTACATCTATACAATCTTAAATGTAAACAATCAATGTCCTCCCCTCCTCAGTGGGCAACGGTAAAATTATCAAACGTCAACCGGTCCACATCGATAAAAGGTTGGGAAACACTGCTATGGAGAGTAACTTATTTTGTCATAATCCTAATTTTTATCTGAATTAATCCATTTTTTTTCAATTCTTACTATATATAGTTCCCTCTCTTCCTATATATATATATATATCTTGTTCAAATTTTCAATCGTTAAAATACATTTTTTTAAACTTGTGGTGGATGACACTTGATGTTAATACAGTTTTTTCAAACATTCTTTAAATTTTTATTTTAAAATTATTCTGAGGTATTTCTGTCATAGTAACAATTGGCTGCAACAGATATATTTTTCTAACAAAGTAGGAATTTACTTTTGAAAAAAATTTATATTACTTGTTTATGATGCACAATGTGTTTTACACTTTTTTTCCTATACATTAATGTTAAACGAGCTATCCCTTTACATGTTAAATTGAAATAATAAGTATCTATAGCATATTTTGAAATTTTAAAAACGCTTTTTTTAAATAGATACATGAATTATACAGTTGAAAATTTTCACGAAAATTGAGACATTTTTCTGTCTGAAAATGTGTTCCGCGTTTAGTTCAGGTTCTGGTACATTTGGCGAAGACAGCCTTAAGAGTTTGTTATTATATCACTGTGGTTATTCTTTATCATGTGCTGTGTTGTTTTTCCTTGTCTATTGTTTAGCGTTAAGATAGAATTATAACAATTAGTATATTATTAATGATTATATATGTATATATATATACACTCCTAGCTGTTACCCACCCGCTTCGCTGGGTATTCCATGATGTTTCATAAATTTATACTGTTTATGCATATATATATATATATATATATATAAATTATTGATATATAAGTCCTAGCATTAGTAATTAAATTGTATTGAAAAATATACATATACCTGTAACTGTCGCCTCTTGATAAAAAAAAAAAGAGCAGAACCCATCTAATTTGTATTTTCTAAAAATCTCTAAAATTGAAGTATAAAATGATGTTTGCTCTTTCCTCCTATAACCATGTGGATTCCCACAAAACCAATTTTCCGTGGATCTCTACTTTGTAAATTGAGCAAGCAAGCCAAATTTCAAGTCTAAATCTAACAGAAAAAAACGAAAGTTTTACTATCAATATCCCCTTAATCCTGTTGACAGCCGTTTTCCAAAACAACCGCTTTTAGCGGATTTCTATTCAACAAAAGAAAAATGCAAACCAAATTTCATTATTATAGTCCTTGTAGTTCTAAAAAAGGAATTGTTTTGTCAATACGTCCCAGTAACCCCCTGCCCCCCCCAGGAGTTGATTTCCGTAAAATACATCTTTAGTGGATCCCTATTCAAGAAAAAGAAACATGCTTAACAAATTTCAAGTGTATGGGTCTAACAATTAAAAACAGGAATTTTTTCCTATAACTCCTCTTGATCCCTCGCAACCCTCCTTGGGGGTCAATTTTCGTTTTACTCTTTGTTAGGGGAACTCTATTCCATGAAAGGAACATGCCTACCAATTTTCAAGCAGGAAGATCTAATAGTTTAAAAATGGAAATATTTATCGATTACGCCCCTTAATCTCCCGAAATTAAACTTAGTAGTTGATATTCGTGAAACCCCTTTTGTAGCGGTTCTCTACTTTACGAAAGGAATCTTCTTATCAAATTTCAAGACTGTACGTCTAATAGTATAAAAATGGGGATAATTATCTATAACGCCACTTGAGCCCCCGCAACGCCATTTGGGGGTCTGTTTTCATAAAACCCATTTTGTAGGGGAACTGCACTCTATGAAAGGAATATTCTTACCAAATTTGCAGACTGTGCATCCAATAAATTAAAAATGCATAAAAATTAGCAATAACGCCCCTTGAGCCTCCGCAACACCACCTAGGGGTTGATTTTCACAAAACACATTATATAGGGGATCTTTAATCCATGAAAGGATTCTGATTATTATATTTCAAGACTGTACATCCAGTAGTTCAAAAATGGAAATAATTATCAGTAGATAATAAATGCCGATTCTGCTGTAAAGGCGGGGCAGGCGGGGCTGAGTCGAGTTGTTTTCCTCCTCCTCCTGAGTTGAGTTGAGTTGTTTTCCTCCTACTTCTGACTGAGTCGAGTTGTTTTCCTCCTGCTGTTGTGTTGAGTTGTTTTTCACCTGCTGTTGAGTTGAGTTGTTTTGCACCTGCTATAGTTTTGGTTTTCGAGGTGCAGGCTACGCAGGTAGGGATCGAGTTGAGTTATTTTCTCCTACTGCTAAGTTGGGTTGTTTTTTAAATGTGTAAAAAAAGTTCAGTATATAATGTTAAAAGTGCTCATGGCGCCACCTATTGATTAAAATATACACTAATTATTAGATTTAAAAATGGTTGAAAAAAATAATGCTCAAATAAAAAAATAAATCAGGATTCAAACTCGCAGCCTCAGAACAAAATGTCTCCATAGGACAATAGTTTTTCAGTTACGCTAACCATTGTCCTATGAAGGCATACAAACCTGAAGAAAACTTAGGTTTAAAATCTAATGAATTTAAATTTACAGGCGAAGCAGATGGCGACATTTTTTAAAATCATTTTCTTAATTAAAATGAAATAAAAAAATATTTACATTGTTTTGATAACAAATGTGATGCAGTATACTCGTAATCTGTATGAACGGGTTACGATTTAACTTGTCTTAGCTTGTCTGATCTTGATTCTACAAGATGGTGACTGAATTCTACGTCAGAAATTATCTTAGTGCTTAGAGCGGATGGATACATTGCTTTCAACCACTCAGCGAACTCCGCTCAAGTGTAATTCGGTCAATATGCTTTAGATCCTTATCACATCGAAGTTCAAGATTTATTTTGTTTGTCAGTATTGCGGTGGACTGTATTCAACAAGAAAAAATTTGACGATGTCTGAAACACATAGCGAAAAACAAAATCTTGGAAAGGCCGTGGAATCTTATGCAAATAAGAAAGCAAGAAGAGAAGTTTCAAAAGTAAGTATCAAAATTAAATAAATTTAATATGTAGTGTTTATATAATATTTTATACATTTTTCTATCTTTTTTTTTAATTTTGTATTATTTTCAGAATTATGGAAAATTTACAGAGGATTGCATACCAGATGGAATATTTGCAATTGGAAATGATGTTTTTGTCTTTGCAAGCACCTATTATGATTCCGTATCAGTACACATAAGACTTTTCAAGAAGTATGGAAAAACCTACTATTCAACTCCTGAGGGAATAACATTAGTCCCATGGTGAATCGAATATATCATGCGTAAAAAGAAAGTGCCGGAATCACTGGAGGAATTACCAAGTGGACTTTTCCCTACTGAACGACACATTCAAATAACAAGTGAGAACTTCGTTGATTTTACTTTTAAGCGCATTAAATACGGTCCGGATGAAGAGCCCACTTTTAAAGAAATCATGATATCCCGAGAGCAGTGGGCTGAAATGATTGAAAAATATGGTGCTATTGCAAGTGCTTTTATAGACAATATGTTTCAGTATATAGACTTTTTAACTGCATATAAAACCTTCTGCGACGGCCCCATAGAAAATGCATTACCTTTTTCTTTGGACGTTAGTCTGGGCCAACGATACTTGACGCAAATTTTCAGAAAATCTATTTGTAGCCTCCTGAACGAAAAAGGACTGAAACAACCTCAGACTTTCGCTGAGGAGTTATGGGGGAACCGAGAAGAAACATTTAATTCATATGTTTTGTCACTTGAAGCTAATGAGATAGCTGATTGTTTTTATAATAATCTTTTTGAAAATGTACACTTTTTACTGTTAAAACCTGTAAATTATGTAACTGAAAGTTTTTTTGGAAAATCTTCGCTTAGATATTATTTTAAGAGAAGTAAGAGACATGATATGTGTCCATCTGATTGTTTTGAATATTATGAGGATTTTGTTTTAAAAATATTGCATACTGACTGTATAAGTTTTACACAGTATTTTGTTCCTATAAATATGAATAAAATGTTTTTTTTTTTATGCTTGATTTGAGTTAATATCATTTTTGTTGTTTGTTAGTTTAATATTTGTGTTGAAATAAGTTTCACATTTAAAAAATAAATAAGAGGTTTTTTTTTAAGAAACTATCTAAGTATGTTTATGAACAAGTGATTATATTTTTTATAAAAGTAAGGAAAATTTATGCTCATGTTTTTAAACATAATCCCTTTGCCTTTCCCAAAAAGTATAAATTGCATAACTATTCATTGTAATAGTCATTCAATCAAGTTCTGTTCGTCAGTAACAATGTATCAAGATTTAGCAGCGTTTTACGAAAATCCCGAAGTTCCAAGTAGCTTCGGGGGTGTGGAGGCATTACATCACTCTTTAAAAGGGAAATATAGTAAAAAAGATGTAAAGCAATGGTTATCACAGAAAGATGCTTACACTCTTCATAAACCTGTTCGACATAAGTTTCAGCGCAATCGAGTATTTGTAAGTGATATTGATCGTCAGTTTCAAGTGGATTTAGCCGATATGCAATCTTTAGCAGAATTTAATAAGGGTTATAAGTATTTGTCAACTTGCATTGATTTATTTTCAAAATTTGCTTGGGCAATTCCTCTGAAAGATAAATTTGGAAAAAGTGTAAAGTCTGCTTTAGAAATTATTTTTAAAGAATGAGTGAGTGAATGAATATTAACGTCCACTGTTCAGCTACACGAGGGCTTTTTGGGGACGGTCCGCGTAATTTTGAACCATGGTCAAGTGACGCGGACGACACCTGAGCTGGCACCCCCCTCTCCTAACTACCACACCAACGGGAGGACGTTTGAGCTCTCGACAGATTTAACGTGCATCGCTCCCCTACACGGCGGATCTTTAGTGGTACTAGGATCGAACCCATGACAAACTAGCCATGATCCGATGCCTAGACCACTCGGCCACCGCGGCCACTATTTTTAAGAAAGGAAGCCTATAAAGTGTTGCAAACAGATGCCGTAAGGAGTTTTTAAATGAAATAGTTCAAAATTATTTGAAAAATATGAGTGTAAAATTTTTTTCTACAAATAACGAAACTAAAGTTAGCGTAGTTGAAAGGTTTAATAGGACGTTAAAAACAAAAATGTGGAAATATTTCACTGAATTTAATACTAAAAATTACATTGACGTCATAGATAAATTAATGCACAGTTATAATCACTCGTATCACCGTTCAATTAAAATGGAGCCTGCTTCTGTAAGTAGGCATAATAATTTATATGGTGATCTAAGAAATGAGAAACCTAAAGCCCCTAAATTTAAAATTGGTGATGTTGTCCGCATTAATAAGCAAAAACTTCTCTTTGAAAAAGGATATGAACAAAACTGGAGTCGAGAACTTTTCACAGTTTATGAAATCGTGCAAAGAATTCCGATCGTTTATAGATTAAGAGATTTACAAGGTGAAGAGATTAAAGGTACTTATTACGAAGCAGAATTACAAAAAGTTGTCGACTCTGGTTTCTATCCTGTAGAGAATGTCATCAAACAAAGAAAAAGACGAGGAATCACTGAATATTTTGTTAAATTTTTAGGTTATCCTGAAAAGTTTAATGATTGGGTGACTGATATTCAAAAAGTATAAATAGTTAAATTTTTTTCTTACGAACTCATTTTCAAAATGTCTTTCTACATAACATTACCTTCTGATAGTTCTATGCATTTCTTTCCAGAAAACAAAATATCTCATTTCAAAACTCAGTTACCCTCCCCCGTTTATTTAAATGGTAATGGGAAGTGGGATTGTCTGAAATCATCTACCCTCATTCTTGGCATAACGTAAATGAAACTAACAATTATTTTCGATACAAAGTGGGTGACGGTAATATCTCTTCAACCGTTAAAGCAAACAATTGATGTAGGGTGTTATGAAACAATGTTTGATATTATATCAGCCATACAGCTTGCTTTACCAAAAAATCCTAGTCGGTTCACAATAAATTACAATAAAGCATCGAAACGGGTGAAAATTAATGCGATTCAAGGTAGCAGTCTTCATTTAGAGAATTTAGGCGAATTGTTAGGGTTCAAACGCAATGCAATCATAACGGGTGACATGAAAAGCGAATTCGTTGCTGATGCATGGTCTAATTTTTCGGTTTTTTACGTTTACTCCGATCTAATTTCACCTCAAATTGTGGGAGATACACAAGCTCCTTTATTGCGAATCGTTCGAACTAAAGGTGAAGACGGGGAAACGATTAGTCAATATTATGATAGACCTCAATACTTACCTTTAGTGAGACACTCGTTTCAAACTATTCAAGCTGAACTGAGACTCAATTCAGGTGATTTTGTTCCCTTTGAAAGAGGTAAAGTGATCATAGTGCTTCATTTTCGCATGAGGCAAATACTATAAATAAAGCAGTGCATTTCTCATACCCTCATTTGAAGATAAAAGCCCCAAGATGAGCGTACCATACGTTTGCTGTACTAAAAGATTTGAAGACCATTATGCAGGTCAGATCAGCTCGGGTCTGACTCATTACATAAGAGCATTAATTTTCAAAAGGGTTATAGAATCGGGGGAATATTTCGCCGATTGTTTAGAGCGGCCTTACTTTTTTTTAGCAAAAGGAGGTAAAACTATTGGAAAAGAAGTATTAATAACAGGGAGTCGTGTTGCCTCTGATGTATTGTCAGGAGAAAAATTTAAAGAAGCCGTAAAAACAAGAAGCAGAGAAAGTGGGAAAAAATTAGCTCAGAAAGTTATTGATAGATTTCAATCTATGGTGGGGAAAGGACAGTATAAAAGAGAGCGTAAGAAACAGAAAAAATTCATTTCATCCAAAGTACGTAAAGTGAGTGTACGCGATATTTTTGATTCATAAAAAAGACATTTATTCTTAAAGATTCTCCTGAATGTGTTAAATCTAAATTGGAACTTTTCAACTTACCGGGTACTCAAACAGTTATTCAAGATGGGTAGTGGAAACAATTTCCCCCTCTTTCTAATGTTTTCGATAACGCACCTGTAGAATTTCACATTTCTGGAAGTGCAGAAGATTACATAGATCTCAATCAAACACAATTATATGTAAAAGCGAAAATAGTAAAAGTGGACAATACGCCTATTACTAAAGATGATACTATAGGACCTGTGAATTTATTTCTACATTCATTATTTTCTCAAGTAGATGTATCCTTAAATGATCACGTGGTTTCCAATTCCAGTAATACATATCCCTATCGATCTTATACTGAAACTCTCTTAAACCATGGATACGACAGCAAAACTTCCCAATTAACGGCTGAACTATTTTACAAGGATTCTGTGATGATGGTCTCAAAAAAAGAACTGAATTTTTTAAAGAAAGTGCAACAGTAGACATGATTGGTTGCATACATTCAGATTTATTTTATCAAGATCGTCTTTTACTCAATTTAGTGGATTTAAAAATAAAATTAATACGAAGCAAGCCCGAATTTTGTTTGCAAGGATCTGTAGGATTTAAAGTTGTTTTGGATCATGTTTCTTTATTCATACGAAAAGTTCGCGTGAATCCTGGAGTTATTCTTGGTCATGCAAAAGCACTGGAAAAAACAAGCGCAAAATATCCCATTAACCGAGTTCTGTGCAAAGTGTATTCGATTCCTAAAGGAAGCATGTCTTTTATTCAAGATAACATATTTTCAGGCCAAATGCCGAAAAAGGTTTTTGTAGAATGTGTTGATAATGAAGCTTTTCACGGCACATTATCAAAATCTCCCTATGAGTTTAAACATTTTAATTTAAATATTGTTGGAGTGTATGTGGATTGACAACCAGTGCCTCACAATCCATTAGAACTCGATTTTTCTAAAGATCAATACATGCGTGCCTATCAAACTCTATTTGTTGGACCGATCGAATGGCCAAGACAGAGGTATATTATTTCTAGAAAGAATATAAGGATTCAAATACCATTATTTGGATTTAACCTCTCACCGGATTATGTTCTTCAAGGAACATTTAAGTCTGATAAAACATAGCAATTTGCGATTAAACTAAAATTCAGCAAATCTTAGAACAAATCGTATGTATTATCGTTTCGCGCAGTTCGAAAATTTATCGAATAATAAATCGAGAAATATCTTGTGTGATTTCGGAAATTAAAGAATGGATGGAATGCAACTGTTTACAGTCTTATCTCAGGAGAAGACTACATCCCCTATTTTCAGGTATTTATTCTAAGATACGCTCCCTCCTCTGCAAGAAAACATGTATGCTATTGTAAATTCTGACGACTCATCGCAGCCTGGAACACACTGGTTAGCATTATTGTGAATGATAGAAAGAATTAGAATTTATGACTCGTTTGACAACCTCCTGCATTCTATAACATTAGTACAACTACCTATTTAGATGTATTATTGAATTCCAAGTGTTTCAATCACCAACATCAATGTTTGAGTCAATACTGTATTTACTTTTTATTCAAACGCAGCAGGCTATTCTATGTATTATATTTTAAATCAATTGTATATAAATGATTTTATTATGTATCAATTTGTAAAGAAGCTATATGGAGTAAGATTTGTGTTTAGAAAATAATAAAAAA
>BMAO01019054.1:0-7500 GCA_019973975.1 Trichonephila clavata
AACTACGTGTTGACCTCTCACTCTCTTCACTTTACTTGACTTCTCACTTCGCTCCTTTCAACTCGCGAAAACCGAATTTATATAATATTCCTTATTTACATAAATCAAACTTGGTTTCTCGATGAAGGTTGGTTGAAATAAATATTTTCATTGAAAGGGAAAAAGAAGACATTAGTATAAACGCGTATAGATCCGTCACAATCTCTTAAAAATCTGGGCATACATCTTCTGTCATTACTTAAAGCCTCTTTTCGGGAATTTTTTACTGAATTTTAGTCAAAGTCCACGTTGGATCAAACCTATGAATACCAATACGATTATGTAATAAAAAATTTCCTTAACATTTAAAAATATCGGTATTCTTTTAAATAAAAAAAAATCAATCCATCTTATTAATAGTATTTGCAATAAATTCCCCGGATTTTTTTTTAGGTTCTTTTCCTATTATGCTTGTTATTTAGACAATCACCCTACAATTGACTGAATTTCCATGAAAAGTAACCAATGTGTTTCTAGTCATTATTACACAAGAGGGTTTTTTAAGAAGGCAATCGGAATATATTTTTTTATTTGTAACGTTTTTATGGTACACAATGTACTTTTTCCAAGAATGGTAAAACTTAGCAAAGCCTTAAGTTGCCTCTTGTGAGGATAATTAACTAGAAAGGCCTGTTTCTTTTTTTTTCCTTAAGCGCCATTGAACATTAAAAAAAACATCTGTTTTTTTTTTTTGCTTTATCCATACAGTTTTTTGACTCCTGGAACAATTTTTAAACTTTTTTTTTATATTAATTCTATAAATGATATCACAAGAGTAGAGAAAGACTAACTTTCTCTTGCTATAAATCCTTTGTTGTGGACTTTTTTTTAAAAAAATGTAGAAACTTACATTGTTCCGTATTTTAAACGATTTTCTTCGGTCTTTTGTAGATGATACTTGTAGCATGTCTATAACTATGGGGGGGGGGACGTAGAATTATTTTTTTTCTTTAAATATTTTTTTTCCCTGATTTTCGGTAGAGATGGATTTTGTATGATGAAATGTTTAAACACAAAATTTACGGCATGATTATCTAAACCTCAACGGCGAACCAAATCTCTGTAACAACAAATAACATGTTTTCGATTTGATTTTATACTTAAGTGAATTATTATAAAAACGTGCATGTGTGAATTGTTAGTTGAAAATAAAAATATATCGTTATGCATTGCTTAGTGACAATCTTTCCATTCGCAAAATTTCAAATGTAAATGTATAGAATTTAAGCTAGTGATTTTGCCCCGCGGTATCTGATAGTTCTTGTGAATAAAAAAAGGTGCCCTTGTTGTTGAATGAAGGAATTTGCTCGAATTTGTCTTCGGAAAAAATATAATTCTTAAATATACAAAAAAACGTGTAAAGTCTTAGGAAATTTGCCGACATGTTACGTTCATATGCCATGTACAAATAGTGCCAAATTTTTTTTAAAAAAAATTTTATAAACGCTATATTCTTAGAATTATGAAAGAAAATAGAGTATAGTTCAAAATTAAGAGTTTTAAAAATAGCATTGGTTTTAAAATTTAAATTCAGTGAATACGATATTAACAATGCAGGTAATACTTTAAATTAATAAACATGTTTTAATATCGCTTCCTTGAGACTGAATTTATTAAGAATAATTTTAAAAAGGTATCAATGTTTTAAAATTTAAACAAATTCATCAGAAATAAGGAAAGCTAACATTTTCCTAATATTTATATTATAAGTAATCTTAAAAATCAAACACTTCAGGTGTATCTAGTTCGGTCCTCCACTTAATTCCCCGTGATAATCAGCATACGACTAGAAAATGTTTATATTCCGGATAAACGATAATGAATTGACACAGCTCGACTTAATCTGCTTTAGAGCTTTAGAGTAATCAGTATTTTCAAGAATTACATCTGTTCAACTTTTTTCCAACTACATATCTCCAAAATAGCAGTCCGCAGTAAATTCGCATGCAATCAATTCACAAATAGGTCACTGAAACCTCTTGATGCTGATTGTACAGTTAAAAGAACTTTTATGAATTCGTAATATGAAATGGTTGTTAAAAAATTAAATTATATCTGTTGGTAATAATGCATAACTTGCTTAATTACTAAAATTAGGGATAAAAAAAGTAACGTTATAGTTTTCTCCTGGAAACTCCAATTTTTTTCTATTTCAATGCAATCTAAAGATCATTTAAATTTGTAAATTTAGTTTTAACACCATAATGTTTTTTTTTCCTCCTTTGCTTTGCATCATTGGTCCTCTTTTTAATCTAGAAAAAGAAAGCGGTTAACTTACATGAAGGAAAAAAAGTGTTTACTGAAAATTCATTAGTAACTAATGATATCATTTTTTCTCGTAAGTTATTCACGAAGGTAATAAGTACAGAAAATATAAGGCTGCTAGTTTCTTTATAATTCGATAAGTCATTAACAGTAATTAAAGATTAATTGAAAATGGCAAAACTATCATTTTTTTTAAGTTTAAACTATTCTTGAAAATCGTAAATGAGTTTTCAAATAATTTGAAGCAGATGCTCTGCAGTAATATTTTTATTTTTTAGAAAAATTTCTAAATTTTACACATTTTTCTTCGTATCGTCTAAAACATTTTTTTGAGCATATCAAAATCAAATATGCAAATACGGGGCAAATTTCACAAAATGTGTGTAGCATATCTTTTAAATTAATATTCCATATATATTGTAAGACATAATTCTTTATCTCTCTCTCCTGTCTTTTTATAAATATACTAGCTGACCCGGCCACGCGTTGCTGTGGCTTTGTTTTAATACGTTAGTTCAATATTATTCTAAGCTATTCAATGCAGTCAAATTAATCTTCGTTTATAATTTTGGAGAGTTGAAATAAAGTATAAGACAACAAATTATTTTAATTTTGCATTTCATCCATCTCCTACTTGAGTGTAGTATAATGCATGAATTACTAACGAAGTCGTTAAGAAACAACATATGAAGGATTAATTTTATAAATGTGGTGAATAACGTTGATTCTTTGCAATTTTTAAAATTATTTTATCATTTTAAAGTATAAAAAATAATAATTTTATACAACTAATCGCTAATCGGTGCACAATATATTTCGGTAACCCGTATTTTGCTAACTCAAATAGATTCAACGGTTTCCGCACACGTGAGCATGTAACATCTAGTTGCCCTTTCGAGAAACATGGATTTTCTAAGTCTAAGTATCAAATGAATATTGTTCGGGTTTCAGATTCATTTATGGTCATCGCGAAATCCAAACGAATCGGAATTGAAGAATTTTGAATGGTATTAGAGATTCTGACGGTATCAGTGGAATACACGTGGCAACAAATTCCGTAGTAGCAGAACCGAATTTTCATTCAAACTTTGCAGTCAAAATGTTTGCTTCAAGAAGTTCCCGGTATAATTTTTTGATGATCAAACTTGCACCGTTGCATTATCTAAGTGAATTTAAGTTACGCAGATAAAAACCAGGGAACCAACCAAAGATTATGTGGTGACATTCCTGATACATCTAGAGAATTCAAAAACTTGGTTGAAAAATTTACGGTTTTGTTTTTATCAACAATAGTGTCGATTGGCTTAAAAACCGTTGGATCAACTGGCAACAAACTTGTGTCTGAAAGTTTATTTCATCACAATATCAACATTTTTTTCTGATTAAGTAACAGGATTATGGAGGCAATAATTATCAAGATAATTATACAGTATATCCGGAAAGACAATCTCAATCAGTTCCTTTTTGCCTAAAGAACATTACAGAAATCGTCTGGGTATTTCATGCATTATGTATTGGTATGAAGTCTACTTCACCGTTTATGAAATTCAGTATTTGGTTATGAAATATTTGGTAAGATTGATCATTTTGCAAATGTACTCGAGTGTTTATGGTCAGTCGAAGTGTTTCCACGTTTCGCCATCAAAACGGTTGTTTTAAACAGGCGTTAATCTCGTGAGTAAAAGTAGAGCGTGTAATGGCTGTTAATAACTGTCGGAAATCATCAGACTCTAATACAGCAACAACACCGAATATTCTCTCGTTGCCCTTTAAATCTTGATAAGCTCTATATAATGCTTTGAGTGAATGTTTATGGTTCATGGTACAATTATCCCTGATCATGACAATTCATTTGCAATACTGTAGCCAATCCACCCTTTTTTTCAATGGTACACATTTCATTTTGTATTTTAAGAATGTTCAATGGCAGCTGATGTGGAATGTGCAGTTTTTCTACCATCTAACACAGTGACAACAATGCACGAAGAGGCAATTCTCTATTGCAATCATATTTTCGCTTGGCTGCACCTGAAAGTTTAGTTCCTACAGGGAATGAAAATCTATAGGTGGAACTCGAACACAAAGCCATTTGACCTCATTCCAGCAATATCCAGAAAATTTACCGAAGCTTTTGAAATCCGTATCCAGGTTCTCGTTCCCACCCCGAGAAGTACTTGATGCCCATTTTCGACGCCCTTGCTCCTGTAAGTTCAGTCTCTGAAAGGGGACATTACGATTGGTCGGAATTATCCGGCACAGTTACGGGAGTTTCTAAAATCCGATTTGACATTATTATTGTTTCCCATCCAGAAAAAAACCAGGAAAGCATTTCTCTCTCCTCAAGAATTAAATCAAGCCTTTTCCACAGTTCGTGCAAAATACTTTCGTCTGGCATTATTTGACGTAGATATGAGATTATATTGAATTGGATTGAGAATATATATTTTCGGATCGCCAGTTTCGAAATACAATTAAGATCCACTTTTTCGTCTCTATGTCTGCAGTGGCCGTGGTAGCCAAGTGGTCAAGGCATCGGATCATGGCTAGCGTGTCATGAATTCGAGCCCAGTACCACTGAAAACCCGCCGTGTAGGGGAACGATTCATGTCAAATCTGTCGAGAGCTCAAACGTCCTCCCTTTGGTGTGGTGTGGTAGTTAGGAGAGGGCGTGCCAGCTCAGGTGTCGTCCGCGTCACTTGACCATGGTTCAAAATTACGCGGTCAGTCGCCAAAAGCCCTCGTGTAGCTGAAAAGTGTGACGTTAATATTCACTCACTCACTCACTTTACGTCGGCAAGATAGGTTGGTACTGCTGTTCGAGAATATTCCGATCCCCTGGCATTATCTGTCAAAAATACAGGAACTTCTATATTTCGATTTCAGACTCACTTAAACCATCTCAAATTACACCAAGAATACACTTTTCCCACGCCAAGATTTTAAGGTGTGCTCCTGCCCCGGTTTGCGTAAAAGACGGTCATCCTGAATTATCCGGCTAAGTTACTGTTATTTCTCAGATTGAATATCAGATTCAGATTATCCGTTTTGAAATACACAATGACAATGTTTTCATGGTCCAAGGCTTTTAAGGCAAGTCCCTGCTACGGTGTGTCTAAAATACAGTCGACTGGCATTATCCGGCAAAGTTATCGAAACTCAAAAAATTCAATTTCAGATTCTATTTTCACACTCCGAAATGCACACGGAGCTGACTTTTGATGCTCCAGCGTGAGCAAGTTCAGTCGCTAGAGATAATGAAAATCCGGACGTGTGGGACTCGAATCATTTGCCTTTTCTTCTAATTAATACAGTATCCGGCAAGTTTAGTGGAGTTTCTGAAATATAGTTTCAAATTATCGTTTCCCGTCCCTAGATGCAACAGGAAATTACTTTTGTTCCCCTGAGCTGGCAAGTTCAGTCCCTGGAAGGGGCATTAGGGACGTCCGGCATTATCTGGCAAAGTTACAGGAATTTCTAAAATTCAATTTCAAACTCTTGTTCACCATCCCGAATTACAACAGAAACGCACTTTTCCCGCACCAAGACTTTAAGGGTAAGCTCCTGCCATGGTGTGTGTAGTAAATGGTCGTCTTGATTTATCCGGCAAAGTTACAGTTATTTCTCAGACTGGATATCAGATTCGGATTATCCATTTTGAAGTACGCCAGGGTCCAAGTTTTCACGATTTAAGGCTTCTAATGCAAGCCCCTGTTATGGTGTGTCTAAGATACGGTCGGGCCGCTTTATCCGGCAAAGTTACGGTTATTTTTGGAAACTGATTCTAAAATCGGATTCCAAACCCCGAAATACGCCAGGCATCTAATTTTCGTGCATTTAGGTTTGTAATATTTGCTTCAACAGACGCATGAGCAATGCCACATTTTCCGATTATTCCCTTACGGGAATTCGGCAACGGTTTTTCGGATTCTTCACATTTCCTGCAATAAAAAAATTATGGCGTGATTAATTGAAATAAAAACCATCCTATGTTCTAAGTTGAACGAAATGACACACAGTACGCAAAATTATATTATGATCGGTTGAGTAGTTTCAGAGTCCATTGAGGACAAACACTGTGACACGTATATTTTATATTTAAAGATATATATATATATATACACCCATGTCCATAAATGAAGGATAATTCCGAATCACACAGAAATTGAACTCTAAAATAAAAATTTCACCTGTAGAATTATCACACACATCTTAAAGAAGAATATGCAAATTACAGGAAACCACCAGATGGCGCGGATAGTACGTCCCAATGACGAGAGTGTAAGAGAGGGGTATGTAAGGAATGGTGGCAAAGAAGTAAAATTGTTCACAAGTGCTTTAAAAGCCTTTCAGTGCAATAAACGCATAGTTATGGCACAAAGGAAGCATTTGGATGATTTTTTATGTGGTAGAATTATCGGACGACAGGAATGTGGACGTACCCAGCTGGAAGTATCCGAGGAAATTGGAACCACCCAGAGTGTCATCTCCAGGCTTTGGCAACGATTCCAAGATGATGGTAATGTGAGTAGATGTTACAGCACATGTTGCCCTCGAGTTACAATGCCGAATGAGGACCGGTATTTGGCAGTTACTGCCAAAAGAAAGAGACGGAGCACAGCATCAGACCTGTCTCGTCAGCTCTCTTCAGCTACCGGTATGACAGTTTCAAGGCAGATCGTGTACAGACGCTTAGGGCACATTGGTCTATATGCTCGTAGGCCTGTCAGATGTATTCCCCTTACCGCAACTCACTGACGCCTGCGATTAACCTGGAGTAGAGAGCATGCATTGTGGACACCACAACAGTGGTCTTGTGTGATGTTTTCCGGCGAGTCCAGGTTTAGTTTGCAGTCTGATTCTCACCGGACTTTCATATGGAGTGCACCAAGTACCCGTTACCACCAAGAGAACACCATTAAACGACACCGTTACGGTGGTGCAGGAATTCTCGTTTGGGGAGGAATTATTCTTGGTTTCGGAACTGACCTGGATGTTCAGAGTGTAACGATGACAGGCTACATCTATCGGGATGTCAATCTGGAACAACATGTACGTTTGTTTCGGGGCGCCATGGGTGATAAATTTCTGTTTATGGATGACAACGCCCGTCCTCATCGTGCAAACATTGTAGATGAATGCCTTCAATCGGAGGATATCACCCGTATGGATTGGCCAGCATACTCACCGGACTTGAAT